>JAJLVX010000010.1:0-61559 GCA_030564525.1 Liangdongia berthetii | reverse complement strand
AAATTGCGTTCTATTTCATTCATCCAGGCATTGTATCCACACAGGGTAACACGTACAGAATGAGCGAATTATCACCTGTAGAATAATTCCTATGGAATAAAGTTGCTCAATTAACTGACTGAATACGCGTTACGTGTAATATGTTTTGTCATCATATCGTTTACCAAGAGCTATAGTATTAAATATTATCCAAAAACCATTATATCAGCTAGCTTGTTTGATTCAACCGTTACCAATTAGATGACTTTCCTGTTTAGGTAATATAATGATCATGTGAAAGTGTGGAGTTACCAGATCTGATTAGTAATCACAATAGAGAAGTATAAATCTCTACATAATTGTATATGATTACCTCTTTTATATTGTATATTCTATATGATGCTATCTCTATTTTTCATTCTATATTGTTATAAATGTATTATACAGCATCATCTTCCTCCTTTTTGAATCTATGATGTAATTCTTGTGTGTTTTCAAATGCATCAGCTTTTACGGATTCACCAGTACCACTAGTACTATGATTAATGAAGTTTCCAGCTGCAGCCTTTTCTTCATTTTGAATACGATGTTGTTCAGCTGTTTTCTTTAAATCATTGTCTTTGATCACTAGTGCAATAACCAAACAAACTGCAATTAATGGTAACCACAATGTAAAGATATTTTTCATTGAACTCATCAACAATTTCTTCAATATAATCTTTTCATCATCACTGAATAAACTCATATCTGGTTTTGAGTACACATTATCCAAAATCTCCTCTCGAATATCGTCTGGAAGTGTCTTGTTTTCATTCACCTTTGAAATCAACGTGTTTGTGTAAATTAAAGATGAAATGGCAACACCAACAGAATTACCTAATGCTCTCAATACATTTCTTACACTTAGTGCAATGGCTCTATCTCTTTTTGCACAATTGGCCTGAATAGCCAAAATGGTTGGTTGCATAGTAAACCCAATACCAAGACCCAACAACATCATGAAAACTCCAAAATGACTCAATGGAGAATTAATATCTAATGTGAACATCAACCCATTTGCTAAAGTCCATATGGAAAACCCTACCCACACAACATAGTTAAACCCATTAAAATAATTAACCAATCGACCACTAACAGTAGACATCACAACAGCAGTGAATTGTGTTATAGATAAATATGCACATGCACGCAAAACAGGTAATCCTCTAATTAATTCAACATAGTATGGAAAGTAATATGTCACTGAGGAATAAACAATACCATAAAGAAACGCTTGTAACAATAAACAAGAAAGTGTGATATTTTTAAACAATCTTAATGGAATCATTGGTAGTTTGGCAACCTTCCATTCAACATACAAAAACAATAAGAATAAAACACCACCAATAGTAAACATGGCGATAACTAATGCACCATCCCAAGGATACAAATTACCACCACCATTAATTGGAACAAGAATGAAAATACAAGCAGCTGCAGCCAATAAAAACCCCAAATAGTCAAAATGTTTTAAAATTTCCAATTTTGATAATGATGAAGCTGTTGTTGGAAGAATTAGATATGTGACAATACAAGTTAAAAGCACCGCAGGTGACATGAAATAATAAAATGATCGCCATGACTTGTGGGTATGCTCAACAAAAGCACTCATAATGAATGGCCCTATGGCTAAACCAAGACTCATGGCAGACCCCAAAATACCTTGATATAGGCCTCCTCTTCTCAAGAGAAACCACATCACTGATCGTAATAACAGGAATGGAGTTTAAAGCACCATTACCAACACCCGCAATACCTCTAAGAATGAAAAACTGATAATCCTTAGTGACAAAACCTGCACCAAGATCTGCCATGGATAGAACAATACCACTCCCAAGCAACACGGCTTTTCTACCAAACATGTCACATAATCTACCAGTACAAACTGTGAAGATTGCATTTGACATCAAAAGCGCAGTACCAGCCCATTGAATGGTTTTCTTAGCCCCCAGATCAGCAGCAATGTATGGTGAAGCAATACTAACAGATGTAGAATCTGCCATGTTTAAGAAACAGCATAATGATAAGACTATGACAACGGGTATCAGTTTTTGTATGGGTAAAATGTTTTCATGTTTATCAAGCTTTGCTTCCAATGAGTCTTGGCTTTCCATTTTGCTTTGGAATTGGGGAGAAAATGGTGGAAACTTCTAAAGAAATGGAGTCTGAACTATATCTAATAGTTAATATATAGTATATATATTCATCTTCTTTTCTTTGTTAGCCATTCGTAGCTTTAGTGACTTCGTCTCTTTATATGAAATCAATATAAATCTTTGATCGGATATGAGTAGACGTGATTCCGAATTTTGTAAAGAAATGATGGCCTATGGTAAGCGCTTCTGCATCCTCAAGGCTCAAAGCCAAGTTGCAACACTACAATATTTATAGTGCTACAGCTATAGTATTATGTATTTAATCTGATACAACAACTGGAGCAGTAGACAGTAGACTACAAATTCAATGAACCATGATACATTATACATATGTATGGTGTATGGTTTAGTGACGTGAACAATGTTCTCTGAGTACTACATGCATATTTGTGTCCAATCATTCCATTCTTGAGCTGTGTTTATGTTCCCATCGAGATTCAAGACCTTCTATTTAATACAAGTGAATCGTGATGCTGATTTATCGTTGCTACATGATTACACACAGAGATCCAATTATCGAGTCTAACTGCAGCATATAAATAATTTATTTGTCTAAATATCAATGTAACATTTTAAAAAGTTATATAGCTGTACGGGCATAGTCGTGATTATAAACCCATCAAATCAAACATAGAATGTTCTAAACGTTGAAACAAGTTGTAAAACGTTGGGTCATCATCCATTATATCGTTGAAATCATGAATTTTGTTAATATTCAACTCTTCAGCATTCACTTGGTTGGCTACATCAGTTTCCGTCTCTCCAAACGTATCTCTAATAAACTTCAAGCTTCCCAACACGACTTCAATTAAAGTGGTAAGCTTAGCACTAGAACCACGCCATTGAGACATACGATCCTTGTTATATGTTCGCAGCTGAATCAACGCATGTTGTATGTGTTCTTTTTTAAACTCTTTTCCGTTCTCATCAACAATCAAATTGATATTATTCTTTTCCATCCACAAGAATACTCTAGTCAAGCACAATGAAGCAAAAAATGCAAAGTTGATATGTGGACTCCATAAAGGGTTGAATATAATGATTTGATCGGCATTGGTTAGCAACTGGGCAATTTGAATAGCTGCCTCTGTGCAATTTGCAACAAAGTGTAAGTTGATTTCTTCATTTGGTGATGAGCCGGTAGGATCATCCTTGTAGTTATCTGATAGAGTAATAACATATCCAACAAACAAGTGCATTATGTAGTATTGATACTCCATATTCAGTCTATGCCTGAATATTTTCAGTTTCTTGTTGTCTTCTTCATTGTCAGTAAGTGGCTCAGAATCAAATTCCTCCCTAAACTTTTGGAAAGAAAGCTTGAGCTTCTTAACAAACACTCTATTTCTAACAGATAATATATCTTCTCTTGTACATGGATGTGGTAAGTCATGGACGATCTGCATTAGTTTTATGGCGTTCAATGGTAGTGGTGGTGTTTGTCTGTCTCTCTCAAACTTTGGATACTCTATAGTCACACCAGTTGCAGGAATGGACGGTTCTCTACCCAATAAAATGGAGATCCTCACCTCCTCTTGATAAAGCACCCACCATAGTCTTTTTCTCTCTTCACGCTCTTGGTCTTCTGTAAAACATTCAAGCATTGATTGTCTATGCAACCCTGTGGCCATGGCTTGTTTACAAGCTAGTTCTAAAATAAAATAACTACCTTCTCTCTTTCTGTTCTTGCCATAAAAAATACCCAATAATAATAGTGAAATGATACTATCAACAGTTGGGATTAGTGCTAATGAAGACAAAGAGATCTCAACGTTTCTTAGCATTCTGGAAATGAAAATATTTTGATTCTCTTCAGACGTTGAGATCAGATGAGTGTGGTAATGATAACCCAAAACAACAACCAAGTAAATGCAGCACAAGTGTGAATTTGATAGATGTGAAGCTTCTTCTTTACAAGTACCATCAATGTTCCATAAAATTTCGTATAGGCCTTCAAATCTGTTTCTGTTAAAACATGGATAAAATGGAAACAACCTTTCAAAAAACACATCTTTATAAACATCACAGAACGATTTGGTAAGTCCTCTAATATATGGCATATTTTGAATATCATCTTCTGATATTTTTAACGATCTAATTTCTTCTGGTGAGGACGTAACAATTGAATCCGTTTCATAGGTCTGTTGAAATAAAATAGGAAAAGTGTTCGAAACCAAAACTGGAGATTCATCCATATAAGAAGTGACTCTACTTAGTAAGTCACCAGTACACATAGGACCCAGGAAATGAGAAACTCCAGCTTTATCCAAGACAAAACGATCATTTTCAATCGATACTTTACCAGGATCAACAACATCACTGTTTCTATACTTCTGAGACAAGCACATACCAATTTCTTCAGTATCTTCATCATCATTATCCAAAACAGAAGGCATTTTAATATTCATCTTATTACCCATTTGGATCAAGAAGTCGATATTATCGACATCAACATCTGGGAAAACCGCAGATACCAAAGCATAAAGACACTTATAATGCAGCCCCAATGAGTTGTTTGAGACCTTACTTCTCTTCTTTCTAGGAAGGGTAGTTGTGCAAACCAAACCTCTCCGTTCACACTCGACACAAGGGGTGTTTATTAGGTCTTGGTCAGTTTTAGCATCTGAAGCTACACGCCTGCATGCTCTCTTCTTAGCTTTACACCGATCACAACTAAACAGGGCCTTCTTTCTCAAGTGTATAGGAACTCTTCTTCTCATCATCATACTTGATAAACGACTAGCATCAAAAGTGAACCAAAACGTCTTTCACCAAGATATTTGATCTCGAAGGAATTTAAGTAGAAGTAACGTTTTCTTATTAATGTTGTACGTTGTGAAATTAAAAAAAATAATGCGCAGTGATGCTTATTAGTCATTTGAACAGAGAGACGAACAATATGGTAATTCCAATATACGAGTTAAGAGGGCACCAAGAGTTCTGATTTTATAGCTCATTGATAATTTACAAATCTCATTACATCGATAATTACACAGCGTGAGAGTGAGTCACAGAGAGTAGTGCAACTGTTACTTCTGATTAATAGTGGGTGATTGAATCAAGATTCAAAAGTCAAGAGTCAAGAGGCATTTAGTTTCTCGTCAAGATGGAATAGCAATCACATTGACTCGTTAGTAAATGCAGTGAGTTCTTCTTGTGCTTAGAAATAAACTCTTTTGGTATTTCCCGGCACGATGGGGTTGGAACTTGGTGCCTTGTAATTTGTAAAAGGGTGCTGCTTTTGATCTAACAATAGTTCACCGCGATAAAGAATTCATGCAACTTGCCTCAGGGCCCAGGCCTGATAATAATTGAACACACTCGGAGAGGAAACAAAACACTCAAAGGCGTGGTGCTGTCTAGGCACAAAGTAGCTTCCATCAACACTTTTCGTTTGTGCCAAAATGATAATCATTTGAGTGAGTTGAAGAGGTTTGTTGTTAGTAAAAGGAATCATAGGTTCATCCTTTATTTATGTATCATCGGCTTGACAAATACTGAATTCCGCAATGGGCACCAAGCTAAAATTTCACCAAGAATGATTACTAGAGCTTAGAAGCTGTGTTTTTTTTGATCATGATAATCGAGTCTCAAATACAATAAGTAATAGACTATAGTACACTGCACCGTAATACGTATAATATCAATTCATCGATGTAGAAGTCTATAACTTTTTCAGGATCATTTTAACGTTCAAACTTCAGATGTGTTAGATCTGCAACGAAAAGTCGAGATATTGAGCCAAAAACTTGTGAAATGCAACTGTCCAATTACAATTTGAATTTGCCAGTACCACTGAGCCGTGACATTGAGTCTTGAGATCTTCTAAGTTCTCTATCCACAATTTGAACACTAATACGTACTACTCTCCTAGACAGCTAGTTACGTAGTACCTAGTTAATATGGGCGCGCCGGATGGCTAACGGTTATGCACCGGGTAACCTCATCTCATCAAAAAAAATTTTAATATGGAAAACTGATTTGAGAGTACATAATGTTTGATTGTTTAAGAGTGAATATACTATAAAACGAGCTAAACAATATGGTTTCAGTCAGAAGAAGAGCAGCCAAACGTCGTGGTAAATCTACGAGAAGATTGAAAGACAAGCAAAGAAAGATAAACTTTGCCGGTAACCCACTGATCAAAGAGAACTGGGATTACAACTTGACGTTAAAGCAAAATTACAAGAAATTGGGGCTAAAAATGCGATTAGGAACGTATGCTGGTGGTACTGAAGTCGAGCTAATAGAGAGACCTAAGAACTTGAATGAGGTTGAATCTGAGGAAGATGATGAGCAAGATGATGGTGAATTGGATGAGAATAAGATCCCAGAAGGTGAAGCTAGAATCGTTAGAGATGATGATGGTAACGTTGTTAAAGTGGTGTATGGTAAGATGAAGAAGCTTGATGACGATATGGAGTTGACTAAGGATATCAAACCAGAAGAAGAAGAAACCACAGAATTTGTTAAGCAGCTGGAAGCTTATGCTAATAGACCTATTGTCAAAGTTGAACGTAAACAATCCTCTAGAGAAGAAGCATGGTTAGAATCCTTATACAATAAGTATGGTGATGACTATGAAAAGATGAAATGGGATAAGAAACTTAATATCTATCAACAAAGTGCTGGTGATTTGAGAAAGAGAATGACCAAATGGAAAAAGAAGCACAATATTGAATAAATTTGATACTGATCACAATTTCATAACACTACAAATCGTCATAGATATATATTTCAACCATTTGCATTCTATATTAGGGATTTTTTTTATAAAGCAAAAAACATGTATACTAAAACTTAACGGGAGATTATAATAAATAACTGTTCTTTAATATATCAACAAAAGAACAAGATGTAACAATATTAATCTAAAAGATGTATGGAGGATTGGGAGATGAACGAAGAAGAAATATAATAATAGTTGTGATGAGGAATAATGTACTAGGTACCAATTAAGCTTAAGCTTCAACATAAGCTCTGTAAGAGGTGAATTCTGGATCTTCAGTGATCAATTCAACTTCAACATCTGGAGCAATGAAGAAGTTGTAACCAGGTTCAGCCTTCAACTTTTCGTCACCAACCTTGATGTAACCATTACCATTAGTAACAATCAATATACTTGGACCCAAGACAGGCTTGAAAGTTCTAGTACCTTGAGAGGACTTGAAAGTGGTTTGCAACACGGAGAATTCTTGGATTGGAGGATCGTATAGCTTGGATTCACCAGCACCAGAACCTCTTGGGAATTCCTTAGCAGTCATTGCTTGCTTGTCAACAGATTCATAAGAATAAGTCAACATTTCAACCAAGTTCTTAACATCCTTGAACTTTGGAGTGAACCCAGCTCTGACAACATTGTCACTGGCAGCCATACATTCGATGATATCACCAGAAATGTAGGCATGTGGGTCCTTAGCTTGCAAGAACATAGCTTGACCAGCCTTCAAACTACAGTGGTTCAACAACAAACAACCACAGAACAAACCAACATCATCTGGGAATTGCTTGTTTAGTCTGATGATTAGTTCTGGTAAATCAGGCTTGTTGAAATCACTGGTGGAGGTTTCAGCTCTCTTAACCAAGGATCTTGCTTCCTTGGTAATTTGTTCATCAGTAGCGTTCATAACTTTGCTGAAGACAGCTTGTAGCAACTTTTTGTTGTGGACATCATCCTCAGTACCAGAGTTTGGGACGACATTTGGCTTGATACCATTAATGAATTGTTCAGCAACTTCATCACCAACAATGGCGCGTAATTCAGGGATTCTTTTCAATTCATCGGCGATTTCATCCAAAGGTTTGAACCCACAGAAACCTTCGAAATCGGTGACAGCAACAGCCATTTCTGGTTTATGGTTGTCATCAGGGTAGTTCTTTGGGTCAGCCATGTGTAACTTGGCACCTAGTTCCTTGTCTGGATGAGCTTGAATACTCAAGACTTTTTCAATACTCAATACTTTGAATAAGAATGGTAGTTCATTTGTCTTACCAAACTTGGTAATGATAGCCTGTCCCAACAACTCCTTTGGGTTTTGAGCGATGATGTCTCTAAGACTGGTGCCTTTCAAGTCCTTTGATGGGACCTTTGGATGGGTACCCATCCATAGTTCAGCATAAGGTTTGGATTCATCGATGATGACCTTTTCAGGGTTTGAGTGATGAGCAAATTGGGCAACAGCTGATGAAGAACCAATCTTCCCCCAATCGTAGTTTTGGTAGCCTAAAAAAAGATTAATAATTTATACATACAGGAAAAAAAGGACGGGTACAGTACCTGAATCTAGTCTAAATAGCTTTTCACTCATGATTGAAATAGGTGTGTTGTAGTGTACAGTTGATAACAGTTGGATTAAAGATCTTTGTTGTTGTTTTGTTCAAGATTTAAATTTTAAATTCTCCAATAAAAAATTACGTGGCCACGAATTTCATGTCAAAAGAAAAAGAAATTGAATTTTATACATTTCATTCATAGGCTTATTAACTTGAATTCACGTGAATTAAAGAGATTCATTCAGCAATAGACCACCTGGTTGACTATAGGAATAAGAAAGGAATGCCACTTAACCATGGAATGGATAGAAACAGATAGTGGAAACAGAATATCCAAGATTGCCAAAATCAGCGGCTACGATGCAATCCTGATCAGTGGGAACACCACCATCAGCAGCAACGTTGAACTAAAAGGTGATGTCAAGCTCAACGAAGGCAAGTCTAGTTTACAGATTGGGAGATACTGCTTTATAAGTGATGGTGTCAAGATCACACCCGCCATGTCGAGCGCCTCCAAGCAGCTGTACAGATGCTCAAAGATCGGATCTTACATTCTTATAGGACCTCATTCCACCATACAGGCGTCCAATATTGGCAACAGAGTTATCATTGGTGAGAACTGCGTTGTAAAGAACAGCGCGGTGATACACGAGTGTTGTGTGATTGCACCAAACACCACAATCCCTGAAAGATTTGTTGTTCCGCCATTCACACATGCCTACATGGACAAAGATGGCCAAAGGATTATCATGAATTCATTATCAGAGTCATACAAAAAGATCATTGAGTTCCAGTCAAAGCTCAGCTATGTTAATAACCAGTTCACCCCTTCAGAAACACCATAACCATCGTTCCCGCACGTCGGCACAACAAGCCAGTCCACCACAAGTGCAATATCATCCAACCTCAATCTGTGTTCTAACAACCGCGTCGATCGTATCGTGAGCAGGTCATATTTGTTGAGCAGGATGAGAAGCTTCTTGCACGACGAATACGCGTGTACTTTTGTTGACAAGTTTGCTAGTATCACCTGCCATGTTTTGAGGTATTGTAAGTGACCAATTTGCGTTGCGTCCAGCACAACGATGATGGCATTGGTATCAAATAGAAAGTTTGGGTATGTTGATGGTGGAATGTCTTTTGAAAGCCCAATGATATCTAGTGGCAATTCCAGCTTGTCTATTTCTTCAATGATGGTTTTCTTTCCAGCGTTAGGGGAGCCTATAAGCAGCACTTGCTGAGGACTGAGACATTGTACGTGTTTCTGCTGGTAAAACTCTCGTTGGTGCTTATTCTTTATCACTAGGTATTTTATTCTTGAACCGAAGGACATTACCGTGTCTTCTTGTGCTGTGACTAGTCTCTTCGAAATCATCATATACTTTATAAGGAATGATGATAGATAAATAAATAAATAAATACATTTATCGCGCTATATTATGAGTTATAACTTATCGTACACGAACATACACAAGCTGAACGAACCCACTGCTCTGTTGGTAAAATGAGGCAAAAATGAATGTTGAAGAAGTTAAGTTCTTGTTAAATTAGCGAATGTACAGCAGCATAAGCATAACATGGGAAACTAATGCTGAGTTCGCAGGGGGTTTCAACGGGCCCAGAACACAACGTCTAAATGTAAGACAAGTCAAATATCAGTCACGCTAAAATACTATATACATATCTATATAGATATTACAATATTCTTCAGTCAATCAGTTCTTATCAACTCATCGGTTTGGAGCTTCTAGAAATTACTAATTGCATTTCTCTGACGCGTTTTTTTATAAACTGCACTGTTATATCTGTACTTTAACAACCGCAACAGGTCCGCAAGTCGTTGAATAGTTCTCGAATCTCTAGAGACTAGTACATAGTACATACATATCTACCGTTATTAACTTATTACTCCTGCGCCTGAAAATTTCGATCTACGGTGTAGTATGTAGCAATTTGCAAAGCTTAATTAGTTTTTAACAATCTGGATTCTGCGCTCATGAATAAAATTATGGCGACGCACGCGTAATACGTATACGAAAACTTGTCGTATGTTCAGTACTAGCGTGTAGCAGCTAGCAGCTAGCTACATAGTACATTATAATTCATAATTAAACAGTTACAAAAGACAATGTACATTATTATTATATCCAGTATCCAGTATCTACTATCCAGTACTATCCTGTTAACTTGAGACTTGAAGGTTGATAGTACGCGGTACTATCGTTTTCAACTTTTTGTACTACCTAGTACCCGTTCAATTCGAAAACTACACGCTGCACAGGTCACAAATTAACAAATCATTTAACTAACTCGCTTTTCCCCTTACCCATCAAATTGATGATAAGCAATTGTAATTGACATTAATAAGACAGTACTTCTTCTATTCCTTATAGTAATTCAATTTACTGCTAATTAAAGATATATCACGTGATGCACAACAGGGTAACTGACTTTTTTTTTTGCTTTGCAAATTGCGACTAAAAATTTGTGAAAACAAACAACAGAATAACAACAAACATCTACAATACAACAATCTTTTGCTTGATTAATTCTCCACAATGTCTGGTACGATATGCCATATATTTCAGCCAATAGAATTTATTTAACATTTTTATAGTCGATTTCAACACCTTGGCTCGTATGTTTTTTACACACTCATGATACTGTTAGCCGCCAACAATTACAAAACTAACAATCCTTTCTTTATAGAACAATTCACTGAATTCTACTACAACCAGTTCGATGCTGATAGAACTCAGCTAGGTAACCTATACGTATGAAAAATAATGATCAACAGCGAAGCCTAAGATATCAATATTAACAATTTTAGAGAGATCAATCCATGTTGACTTTTGAAACTTCCCAAGTTCAAGGTGCTAAGGACATTGTTGAAAAGCTAACCTCCTTGCCATTCCAAAAGGTTGCTCATAGAATCACCACCTTGGATGCCCAACCAGCATCTCCAGCTGGTGATGTCTTGGTTTTGGTTACTGGTGAATTGCTAGTTGATGAAGAACAAAACCCACAACGTTACTCTCAAGTTTTCCACTTGATCCCAGATGGTTCTTCCTACTACGTCTTTAACGATATCTTCCGTTTGAACTACGGTGCTTGAGCTAAACATTGTTTAATATAATATCATAGTTATAATAATAATAATAATAGTCTTTTAGATTCTTTTCTTTATGTAATGAGATTTTCCCCTGTTTTCCAGGCTGTAGAAATTTCAAATCAGCTAAACAAAAACATTCCATCACAACAACAAGAGTAAGGACTTATAAAACAGAACACAACTGATATTGCACCAGCAAAACAATGTCCCTAGAGTCAATTATCAACAAGAACAGGGAAGATGACTCCCAGTCTGACAACTCATTTGATGATGACTTTGAAGACGGTGCCTCAGCTTCAGTTGGAAATAAGACACAACACGTTAACTCACAACCTCTAACCGAGCCAGAACAACCAAAGATCCCACAACACCGCCCAACAAAAACTAAACCAGCACCAGCACCAGTTGAACAGGAGGAGCAAGAACAAGAAGTATCACAGCCAATTGTGCCAAAACGCCCTTCTAAGAAGTCTACTGAATCAACGCCGGAACCTGCTACAACTGCTGAAACACCAATTATTCCTGCAAGACCTAGTCATCATCATCATAATAATCATGACCAGGCTGCTGCAAAACAAGTCATTAGTGAACCAATTAGTGCTGAATCCACTCAATCTGAAATCATCGATGAGCCATTGGCTAGCAGTGTTGTCCCATCAACATTAACTGCAGATTCTATCCCTGAACCAAACCCAACCCCTGCCGATTTGGCAATTCCTGAAACTGTAAATGATGAAGAGATTAGAGAAGAACTGAATGAGGTTGACGAGAAATTGGAGAAAGCTGAAGATGAAAAAGAGGATGCTGATGATATCAAGAGAGATACAGCACCTGTTATTCCATCAAGAAGACCAAATAAATCAAAGAGTGTTGAGTCTGGAAATGATTCTGAATCAATTACCCCTCCAGTTGTTCCTCATCATCCTACTAAGAAATCTACCAGTGAAGAATCTGAAATTGAGGAAAAATCAAAAGATTTACCAATCGCTTCTGATGATGATTTGAAGAAGAGTGGTTCTGAAGAACCAGTTATTCCAGCAAGACCAAAGAAAGAATCTGTTGATGTGGTTAAAGATCCTGTTGTTTCTGTGCACCCAAAGGAGAAGATTGAAGAGCCAGTTATCCCAGCAAGACCAAAGAAAGTTGTTGAGCCAAAAATTGAGGAAAAAGAAGGTATTCAAGAGGAACCAGTTGTCCCTGTTAGACCAAAGAAACATACGGATAAAGCTAAAGTTGAGGAAGAACCTATTATTCCACCCCATCCAAAGAAGATCACATCAGAAGAACAAAAGACAGAGGAAGATCCTATTGCTACAAAACCTCAACCTCAAATTCCAGCACGTCCAAAGAAGGAGAAACCAGTGATTCCTACACGTCCTTTGAAAAAAGCTGCTACTGAGCTTCCAAGTATTCCAAAAAGACCAAGTTTAAAGAAGGATGTTCAATCCGAAGGTGAAGAAGAAGACACTGATGAATTGATCGATAAGACCAATGAAACTTTGAAAAATATTCAGAATTTGATTGATCCACAACACAAGATTTCATCATCTTCATCCGATTCTACAACTGAATTGCCAAACATCCCAAGAAAATCTTCAGTGCCAAGCGATCCATTAGCTAGAAGAGTTTCTTATGATAATGAAGTTGTAAATATTTATGCTGCAGACTCACCAGTCAAGGAAAAGAAGAAGGGTCCACCACCAGTGCCTAAAAAGCCATCTTCCAAAATTGCTGCTTTTCAAGCCATGTTGCGTCAAAACCAACAACAAGAACAAGAGCGAGCAATCAAGAGGTCTACTCCATCCATTGACTCAATTGAATCCCAAACATCTGCTCCAGCTGATGCTGGTGAAGAAGATGCTGATGCATTATCTTCTTCTGAGTCATTAGCAAAACCACAACCTGATAGATCCATGTTCAAGAAGAATTTGAATGGGTTGTTTGCATTACCAGGGATGGCACTTCCAGGGATGGCATTACCAGGGATGGCGTTACCAGCTGCCTTAAACAAGTCACAACCTAGTGAAGAAGATAAGGTCAAAGAGGTTAAAGATGTGAGAAAGGGGAGAGCTAAAGGACCAAGAGGGAAACGTTTACCAAAAGCTGCTACTGAAATTATTGAGGTTAAAGATAGAAGAACTATTAGTGTTGTTGATATCTGGAGCAGTGGTGTTTTAGAATCAGATGGATATCAATATAGTATTAAGAAACCAGAACCTGAAAGTGAATTGGTTGAAGCTGAAGAAGAAAATGGTGTTAAGTCAAAAGATGAACCAAAGGAAAGAATGATTGATGAAGCTAAACCAAGTACCGATATTACAGAAATTGAGGACGATAAGAACACCACACCAATCATCACTGATACTAATGTTGAAGAAGATGAAAGTTCCTCTGAATATATTCAAAAGGATGTTGTTCTGGATACCAAGAAGGAGGATGATTACAAAGGATTTGAGAAGCAGCTACAGGACACCGATACTGAAGATCTGAAGGAATCATCTGTGGTTGGTGCTCCTAAGTTTGATGAGACTAAACTAGATGAGAGTACTGACGAAGGTGGTCATACCGACAATTCCAAGGAAACTAGTAGCACCACTGTTCCAATTTCAATTACAGCAGCAGCAGTTTCAGCTTCAACTGGTCTACATGACTCCATTGATCAGGAAGAATCTGGTGTCCAAGACTCTGGATACGAAGCCGATGATGACTTGAAGTTGAAGGAAAAGGACGATGTTGTGGAGGTTGACCATAACGACACTGACGACTTTGTGGATGCCAGTGAGATCTGATCATTACACCATATACCATTACACCATATACCATTACAACTTACATATATCATTCCATAGTATATTATTTTATTATTTAGTATCATTATATAAACAGCCGAAGCCTCTGATTGGCTTACACGCGTAGAGTGGTTGAACAGTGAACTCTTCTTTGTTGGATCTCCCCGGCAACCACCTCTGCATTTTTAGGGCGTGTCTCTTCTTATTTTTTGTTTACCTGCATTTCAAAAATTTTATCAATTTCATGAAACTCGAATATCTCGAAACCTTTTACCCTTTTCTCTCTTCTCTGGACACTACACTGATCCTCTGGAACAAGTTTGTCAAGGTTTGCATATATCCCTGTCACTCACTCACTCTCCAACTTCCACCGTTGCTTGATTCCAACTCTCCCATCAAGTTTGTTTGTAAAGTTTCCAGTTTGATTCTGTTTACTTTTTTCTCTCCCGCTTGTTTAGTTCATTCGTTTGACATTCCTTTACTGCACCACCATCAAACAGGCCTTATTTTTAAGTTTGAGTAATTGATATCATAACCATAACCATAATCATGAAGTTGTTTTCTTATGCCTTGGCTGCTATTGCTTCTGCTCCTTTAATTGCTGCTGCTGTTCCTACAATCAACATCACCGGGAATGCCTTCTGGGATACTGAATCCGGCGAACGTTTCTACATCAGAGGTGTTGACTACCAACCAGGTGGTTCCTCCAACTTGACCGATCCTCTAGCCAACGAAGTCACTTGTAAGAGAGATGTTGCTGTTTTCAAGGAGTTGGGTTTGAACACCATCAGAGTTTACTCTGTTGATAACGCTGCCGATCACGATGCTTGTATGAAGTTGTTGGATGACGCTGGTATTTACTTGATCTTGGATCTAAACACTCCAGATGCATCCATCTCAAGATACGATTCCAAATGTTCATACAATGCTGATTACTTGCAAAACGTCTTTGCTACTGTTGATGTTTTCCAAGGTTACGATAACGTTTTGGGTTTCTTTGCTGGTAATGAAGTTATCAACAATGTCAACAACACTTTCACTGCTACTTATGTCAAGGCCACTGTTAGAGATATCAAGAAGTATATGAAATCTCAAAACTACAGACAAATCCCAGTTGGTTACTCTGCTGCTGATGTTGCTTCTAACCGTTTGTTGGCTGCTGAATACTTCAACTGTGGTGACGATGCCGATGCTAGAATTGATATGTTTGGTGTTAACGATTACTCTTGGTGTGGTCATTCTTCCTTCGCTGTCTCTGGTTACAAGGAAAAGGTTACCATGTATGCTGATATCGACATCCCAATCTTCTTGTCTGAATTTGGTTGTAACACTGTTGGTACAAGTAGACCTTTCACTGAAATTACAGCCATTTACTCTAAACAAATGACTGGTGTTTTCTCTGGTGGTTTGGTTTACGAATACTCTAACGAAGATAACAATTATGGTTTAGTCAATATTATCAATGATACTACTGTTGAAAAATTAACAGATTTTGACAACTTGAAGGCTGAATACAATTCCACTTCCAATCCAGAAGGTGATGGTGGTTACAAGGCCTCTGGTAACTATTCTGAATGCCCAGCTTATGAAGAAGGTACATGGGAAGGTAATGCCACTTTGCCAGCTATGCCAGCCAAGGCTTCCGACTACTTCAAGTCTGGTGCCGGTGAACCATTAGGTACTGACGTTGGTAATACTCAATCCTTGTGTGACGACGACGAGGATGTTGAAGATCAATCCTCCTCTTCTTCTGCTAAAGCATCTTCCAGTGCTCATAAGAGTTCTGCCTCATCATCATCTGCTGCTGCTTCTTCCTCTGCTTCTGATTCCTCATCATCTGAAGTTTCATCTTCCGCTGCTGCTTCTTCCTCTGCTGCCACTGCATCTTCATCCGCTTCAAAGTCCTCCAAGGGTTCTGGTAACACTGTTGCTGTCCCATCAATCTTTAATTTCATCTACAGTATGGCTGATGCTTCCATCATGTCCTTTGTTGCTGTCTTTGCTGGTGTCTCTGCAGCTGCTGCATTGGTTTAAACTTGATGCTTCACGTATCTTGATTAATATCAAAATTCGGTGATTCCATACCAAATATTTTTGTTTGAGGATGATCTGATCTATTTTACTTCTCCCTTTTTACTTTTATATTTGCTTTTGCTATTTATACTATCATCATACATTCAATTTAATTTAAAATGTTATTAAACTACTGTGTAGTGTATGTACACCTCCCATTTCTTGCTACATAGGTATAAGACCAAGGCATATTTCAAGTCAATTGACATATACAAAAACGATAAAACCTAAATATTTCTTTTCCGGTACCCTAAATAATAACGATGATAGTAATTATAATAAAATGATAATAAAAAAAAAAAAACAACCAGAACCCATGAAGACCAGCAAAGTTCAATTATACAGTCTTCTGTCCAACTCCCTAAGAACATTAGCAACACTCTGTACTTCAACTTGCATACCTCTAGTTGTCAATTTACCAACCAAGGTGGAAAAGTCAACAGTGTGGAATTTCTTATGACGACTTAAAGTCTTGTATGCATCTGCACATGGAATGAAAATACCCTTTTGTGAAGCCGATGTTGTGCTTGAGGATGGTGTAGAAGTTTGTGAAGAGGATCCAGTAGTAGATGAATTTATTCCTTGTTGTTGTGATTGTTGTGGTTGTTGCTGCTGTTGCTGCTGCTGTTGTTGTAAAGAATTCAACTCTTCTTCTTTTGATGTGATGTTCAGTGGAGATGAAACCTTGGAAGAAGCATTCGACAATGGAGGAGAAACAGGACTCTTACGTTCATCTTCAGCTTTGGAAGCAATGGTGGTGCAAAACAATGTGGACATTGGATCCATTTGGCATTGAGTACAAGTACCCGGATTACCAGTACATCCAACTGGTTTAGAAGATGCTGGTGCAGATGTCCCGGATGGCTTTGGTGAATCCATGGATGTTGTGTCGATTGGTGTTGATATGCTTGATCTATGAGCCTCTGTGATTTCCACTGATGGACCTGGATGAAGAACTGGAAGTTTTGCAGTGTTGGAAATAGAGTTGTGTCTAGACTGTTGTTGAGCATTCAACTGTATTGGAGGTAGTGTGGATTGTTGTTGTTGAATGGATTCACGTCTAGAGTGTTTCTGTAGTTCTGTAATAGCATTAGCAGCTTCTTTAGCAGCTTCACGGCACACACAAGGAGAATCATCTGAACAAAACCCACATTGTTCCATTGGAGACTCAAAGTCTTTATCTGTGATGTTTTCCATTAATGCATTAAAATCGTTTTGTTCTTGAATCTCAGGTGTGATTGAGTTCTCATCACCACCAGCAGAAGGTATAAATAATTGTTGTTGCTGCTTCCTGAATTTTGGCATTGGTTTGCGTTGGTTCTTAATCAGAGTTGTAGTCTTTGCAAACTTCTGAGTCATATCAACCTCCAAGTCTGAATTAGCTTTTCTCTTTAAAGATACCGCAGCCATAGGTTTGAAATTGTTGATAACTTGTTGTGGTTGTTCTTGAGGTATTTGCTGTTGTGGAGACTCTGGCTTTGGTTTGATACCAACTTCAGCACAGATGCAGTCATCTTTGACGCAGACACCACAGTCATAATCCTTTGAAGCAGTTGTTGTTATTTTTGCTGATGTTGAAGAAGTTGAAACACTAGAGAGTGAAGACTTGTTTGAAGAAATCGACATTTCAAGAGGAGACTTGGTGGCATTTGACAATGCGGGGGATATAGGCTGATGTCTTGCAACTTTGAAGTTGTTGATGTTGGCATGTGGACTTGGGACATTATTTGTTTGGATTGCCGTTGGATGTGAATGGGAAGGAGGTGGTGGTGCAATAGGGGTGGTTGAAGGTTGGAAATAAGTTAGAGGGCTTGGAGCGCTCATGGTCCCATTTGAAAACACAGCAGCAGGCGAAGGATGGGAAGAACCGCCGTGTGAAGAAATGGATCTTGGAGGAGGGTGTTGTGAGTATTGTTGTTGTTGTTCAACATTTTTCTTGAACGTTGTAAATTCATTCTTAATGTCATTCAAAGCCTTTAATAGGAACTTGTTCTCCATCTGTAGTTTGTTAACAATATTTGTAAAGTTCATCTCATTGATTTCCTTCTCCTTTTCAACTTCCCCTAGCTTACTTTCCAATTCAGTAACCCTTGTAGCACGTCTTTCTCTAAAAGCCCTTTGAGCAGCTCTATTCTGTGCTTTTCTCTTAGTGGCAGGGGTATCAGCACTAGGCTTTCTCCCTGGCTTAGGACGAGGAGGTAGGACCCATTCCTTTGATGTCATAATCTTTGTTACTGGCTGGACAGGAGTCTTTGCCAACAAAGTTGCACCGTTAGCATTACCACCATTAATAGCACCAACAGCACCACCAGAAACTATACCGGCAGGGTTAAGAGCAAGTGGAGGAGATCTAGCACTCATCGTAGAAATAACAGCAGAGGTTTGTTGGAGTGTATACTCGTGTCAGCAGTCAGCAGTAGGTTTCAATTATTAAAAGTAGCACCAAGTACCAAAAAACTTTTTTTTCTCAAACTTCGTTTGCTGATACTTTCCAGTGAAAATCTGGGTGTAAATGGGTTTTCCAAAAGAGGTAAAAAGAGATCAGCTGAGCAGTTTAGCAGAGTTGTGTATAGTCCTGTGCTACAGTAGTATTCTGTGTATACTCTGTAACAGTTATCTCAATCAAAGTGTTGAGAGCTGATCGATCAGATAAGATGTTTTGACTCACAGTGTTTTTGTTCAAGTGGGTTTTGGTTGCAATTCCAACTTTTGATTGGCGCTTTCTTAGAAATTTTTATCAATTTGATCTGCCGACGCCGGCAGGGTCATTTGGCATTACCCGGTGCCGGAGAGGGCTCTATAAATATAATGTTTATCTACATTTTAAACTGTTTTGTTAGTTATACAGCCATCATGAGGTTATACTACATTGAGCTCTACATTTACCTTCTTACTCTAGTCACTTATTACCCATATACAACTCCTTTGTAACAACTTTTGTCATTTTATCTTTTCCATCTGCAGAATTCCACCCACCTCATTGGCTGGCCGCTGTAATAGCAAATGTGCTCATTACTGATGACGTAATTGAAATTGATGAATTTTTAAATATCATCACGTGATTAGTGATTAGTCAGTGCTTATGTTACAGTTGAAGATTTGTTTATTAAAATTTTCCAATATCAGGACTTTGAAGAGTTCAAAGTTCATATACCTTATAAAGATGCTATCACTCAGAAGATCGAGAGTATCTCTATTCACAAGGTACACAGCATATACAAGATACTCCAGATGTATAGCTGATAGTGTTGAAGCTTCATCTGCTAAGCCCAAACTCCCAATTAGTGGCCAAGCTGAGGGTCTACTTAACCATGCTCTAAAGATTCAAGTTTTGCAGAAAAAAAAGCAGGATAAACCAACTAAAAAACAAATAAAGAAAAGGAAAGAAACAAAAGAACATATAGTTTCCAAATCGTTTGCTGAGAAAACATCAAAAACTGTTAGTGTTGAGAAACAAAGTATTCCTCATTCAAACATACCATTTCAAAGTGTCTCCAACACTGAAATTAGAACCTTACCTGAAACTACAATACCAATCACATACACCAAGGCATTCAAAGAAATAGGTAGAGATCCAGTGGTCTCGGTTGATCTGGACAGTTCAACGATTTACGAGCCATTAACTGTTCCACAAGAACAACCAGTTGCAACTTTGAAAAATGGTCTAACAAGAGCTTTGTTTACACCTGGTGTGCAATCTTTAAGAGATCCGAGAACTGGTGTGTATAATTTCAACCCACATCTAAGCAAGATTCCTTCAATTGAGGATTTCAACTTTGATGCTATTCCTCCATATACACCTGCATCTAAGCATAAGCCAATGCTTAAACTTGCAGAGGAATTGGGTAATGTCAAATACTATGGTTCTTCTTCATCTTTGACTGGATCCCTATCACATCTACATTTCTTGATTTCAAACTTTAGAAAGATTGATTTAATTGGACTGTCCAGATATTCAAAAAAATTATATGAAACTCCATCACACAGTGCTAAATTAGCATCATCCGTTATCTTGACAAAGCAAGGTTCAGGAGCTGATGGAGAGAATATTTATTCTATTGATTCAGACAGTAGTTTTGATACGGAATCAATCTTGTCAAGACTAGGTAACGTTCTTGAAACTTTCTTAACCACCACACCAGAAGAGTTTGCTAAATACCACAAGACTTATGCTGATAAAGCTGATGTCCCAAGAGACAAAAATGTTTACCAATATTCTCACGCTGGGGGATTATTAATGAGAGGTCAATTGGACTGTCATGATGAAAGGTTGCCAGGAACCGGTACTTTTGATTTGAAAACAAGAGCCGTTGCTGCAGTTAGACATGATATGGCCAAAAATGAGCATGGAGAGTTGACTGGGTATAGATTGTCAAGACTTGTGGGTGATTATGAATCATTTGAAAAGGAAATGTATGATTTGGGTAAGTCTGGATTATTGAAATACTCATTACAGGCCAGAATTGGGAATATGGATGGTATTTTCTTGGCTTATCATAATATCTCTGAAATGTTTGGATTTCAGTATTTGCCATTATCAAAAATTGATGCTATGATTCATTCATTCCATATGTATAGAGATTCCCCTGCTCTTATTGAGAAATTTTTGAGAGAATTGGATCTACATGAAAGTCTAAGCACCAAGACTGGTGATGATGAATTCAATATTTCATTAAAGCTCTTGCAAACAATTCTGGATGTTGTTTTGAAAGATTTCCAAAACCCACAAAATGTTAAAGTTGTCATGAAGACTAAACAAGTTTCAGATTATGAATCCAAATTGAATGTTATTGCACAAGAAATTTCTAATGAGCATTTAGAAAAAATGCAAGAAGTTGCAAAGGAAACAAATGATATTATAGTGCTTAATGATCCGAGAGCACTAGCAAAGCATATAAAAAAAGTGAAGGCTGCTTCTAATGTTGAAAGTAAGATTAGAGGGTATAATTTCTTCATTAACCAAAAGTTTAATGGTGTCGAGACTGATATGGTTCATCCAAGACCTTCAAATTTAGATGATGAATGGAGCATTAATGTAAACTGTTATGAAGTCCGTGCACAGAAAGCTCGTGTTTTATTGCAAGAATACAATGAAGAAAAAATGGAGATGCTAAGAAGACATGGTACTTATGATCCACATGACCGATCTTTAAGTCGTTCTCAGAAGCAATATAGAGTCTTTGGTGAAAAAGGTTTGAGAGTTGCTAAAGAGTTGGCTGAGAAGACGGTGTATTGGAACAAGGATGCATGAAATTAGACATGATATATAGATTACAACTGTTATTAATGACACACTACGTTGCATTTGTTATTTATTTTTTTTTACTGCATGATGAAATATTAATTATTACCAATTAAGACTATAGAGAAATAAATCAAGTTTACAATGGTGATCTAACCTTTAACCCTGTATATATATGTGTATGTAATTATTATAAGTAATATGATCTAAAGATGCCATGTAGTAATATTATGATGTAAACGTATTAGTGGAAATAAATTTGTTGTCTAAGCCCCCATCTCGTATAGCTCAACAATTTCCGCTTCCTTGGAATAGAAATACTTGTAGTAAATGAATTGAAATGCGATATAGAAGTCCAAAGACATTTGAAAAACGGCAAAGAATAAAAAGATCCAACTAACATTTCTTGCACCGAAAATCAAATAACCAATCTTGGTAAAATCACCACCTAGCCAACTCAGTAGTAGCAACAGTTTAAAACCTTCAACAGATTTCAACTTGTTCAATAGTAAAATCTGTGGTAATGGTAATAATGATTCGACAAATAAACCAATTGAACCTAAACTTTCACCAAATCTCGTATAATCTTGGAAAATATAGGTCAAAGTCAAAACAACCACAGTTAATTGTACCAAAAATCTCCAATAATATTTTTCTTCATTCCATTGCCAAAATTCACCAATTCTCTTATATCTTGAATCAAAAAAGTGGACAAAATTGGTGAATATAAGTACACAAGTCTGTTTAGTAAAACAATACCAAGTTTCCCAATCAGAAGCTTTAGCACCACCACCATTACCAAACCAGTAAGAATAGCACTCTTTCAAATCCGCCAACACACCTGGTTTTTCTTCCAATTCATCGGCATCGTATTCTCTTGGTCTATACCGTAGCGAAACCTTCAACAACAAAGTCTGGATGAACACCATGACAATACTCTGCCTTAGCAAGGCAATCTCATAAGGTATGATGAAATAATATGCAATTCTTAAAATACTGGCAATGAGCATAGTGGCACAGATGTCAATACTGAACCCTATGGAACTCTCCTTTTTGTAGATGCTCAGGATGGTGGTACCATACGACCATAGTGGAGTGAATGAGATGAAATTTGATGCTATGATTTCAACTGTGAGGAAATCCGGAAGATAGAATTGGTTCACCTTCTTTATAGGATGGTCCCCTGCCTGTACTATTTCTGACATTATTATGATTCCTCCGACGTGGTAGAACTTTTTCTTCAAATGAGGTTATAATTTCCAACACAAAAATAAAGCAACTCTTATAAATAAATGAATGCGGGTGTATGCCAACAGTCAGTGTTGAAATATCAGAGTATAATGAAAGTATGACTTTTGGTTATAGAGCCGGTCTCGTTTATAAAGTGTCGTCGTTGATCTAAGCATTTCTCAACCAACTTTTTCTTTTTGCTTTTGTTTACAAAAAACGGTTATTCGACAGGGTCTTCTTGGCAGTGGATCCTACAGTAAAATTTCAATCAGTTCTATATTTGGACCCTTTTAATAGAGGGTTTATACCGTAAAATACATGCCTGTGTGGCAGAGTAAGAGAAAAAAAGGAAGAATATGGCAGTGTGATATCATATGTGTACATAAATAAGTGTGATCTGTTCTTTTTTATCCCTGTGTTGTTTTTTCTGGTTCTTCTGAGCCTTGTTGATCAAGCGTTTTTGACTTCAGTAGTAATAGTCTCTCCAAATGGCTCTTTCTTGGTGGATTTGTCTTGTAGTTCAATGTCTTGTGATGTACTACTAGCTTGAATAGGTTGGACGGTGGTGGTCTTTGGTTTCTGTCCACTAGCATAACTGTACAAGAAAGCACCAAAGAAGACTAGGAAAGCACCAAACCAAGCAGTCTTACTCAGAACATTGTTAAACCAGTACATGCTCAATAGCAAACTGACAAACTTTCTTAGCAGTAAGACAACAGACACGGTCAATGCAGTGGTGTTACCAGCAAGCATGTTGACACCTCTGATACAAACAAACTGTGTGACAACGTTGGCACATAGGTAAACAAATTGCTTTGGAAGTTGGATACCTAAGACATTGAAATATTCAGGGTATTCAACAATTTGTTTAAACTCAGACCACACTCTTGGTCCTAAGAACAAAAAGATTGGTAAACCAAACAAGTGTGAGTAAAACACGTTTTCTTGCCAGTGCTTACCATAAATTCTATAGGTTTCTTCATTGTACAGCCCCATGAATGCCATTAAGATAACGGCAAATAATAAAACACCAATACCCATCAAGAATAACAAATCATCGGATATGAACTTTAATTCTTCTTCATCTCTCTTGGCAAACATTTCAGTATCCTTGTACATTGTTGTGATGATAGCACCAATGGTCAACAAAATAGCACTAACAACTTGTAACTTGTTATAACTCTTCTTTGCAAACAACCAACCAATAATCATGACAATAGCAGTACCGGAACTTCTGAAGATGATATGAATAGGTATACTGATGTTGAAGATAAAGACAGAGTTATTCAGCACGGACACAATGAAGAACATGATGATAGTGATGGACCATCTTTTCAAAGGGACCTGATTTTTCTTCAAGTAGAATGGAGGTCTTGTCTTGTCAAAGAAATGGATATAACCTTCCAACGCAATGAAGAAGAACTGTGAAAAGGTGACAATATTACCACTTTCCTTGTTGTGGATAACAATCTTTTCCATGGAGAAAACATTAGAGCAACAACCACCAAAGATCAGGGATGCCATGATGATCCAGTCCTTTATAGCCAGCTGTGCAACTGCCTTGATATTCTCTGCTGTGCTCATCGTAATATCTGTATATTATGACTTGGTATATTGGTCTAGAGATGTAGAAAGGGTCTGTCTATATGTTTTGTTGTTATGTTTTTTAGAAGTTGGAAGTTATGGCTGGCAGTTTCATTGGATTAATTAAAAATTATGTAAACGTTGAAAAAGTTGAGTTGCGCATGAAACTACAAGGAATAATGGGCCGCAGCAACGTGATGAGGATGAGGACTCAGGAGTGTTATTATTCGATTGATTGACTGAAATTAGACAACTCTGGTTCGCAAGACCTCTCTAAAAATTACTACTTTGGCAGCTGGCTTCACTACTTCGGTACGGAACAGTAACATCTCCCGATCAGATGTACATAGGAAGGACCCTTGACGTTGTAGATAATAGAACTTTTTATTTTCATAAATAATATATAATATACACAGCACTAAGTAATTATGGTGCACCAGTGACCAATTTAGCACTCATAAACACTCAATCCTTCTTTGCAACAAATCTAGGATTACCTAAAATACCAAGGTTGTCCTTCTTAGACCCAGCTCTTGAATGCACCTTGAAGCTATGTCTTCTTGTGTTCAACTTCAAAATGAATGTGATGATCAATGCAATGACAAAAAGATAACCGACAACACCATATCTATGAATGTGATCCATGAATCTCAATTTGGAAGAGTATGGTGAGTTGATCAAATGCTTCCTTATCTTACCTGGGAACACATTGGTACTTCTACTGATGATTTCTGTAATTGGTCTAATGTCATTAACAACATTCAATCTCTTTTCATCCAAATCTTGGTTGTAATAGAAATTACCCTTCTTGTCAACAATCAAAACATCACCACCGATATATTCTTGTTGTTCAATGTTCCAACCCTTCTTGTTAATGAATTCTCTATGCTTGGCTAGATCAACCCAAACAATCGAAACTTCACCTCTAGTAGGTAAATTAATCTCCTTGGACAACTTTCTAATAACATCTCTCGTGGTTGCCTTTGGATTTTTCTTCAATTCTTGAACTTCAGCATCTTTAAACCCTCTTTTTTGCAAAAATTCATCATAGTTCTTAATAGATCTAACATTTTCATAATCATGAGCAGCCTTGATAAATGTGCTGAATTGCGTACGGGCAACGTCTTCAGCAGTGGTGTTGAAATCAACCATAAGCACAACAACCTTTTCAGCCTTGTCTGGAGCATTGAACACTTCATCATAGTTTGTTGGGGTCAACTCTTGAACAAATGGTGTACCCTTTTCATCAAGCCATTCTTTCATCACAAATTGATCTCTGATATCACTTGGGTTATAACTATGGAAAACTGAAGAATGCAATGAAATCTCTTTGATTGACAATAGAGTTGGAAGTGTGGAAATGGTTTCCACAATAAATTGTTTCTCATTAAACTTGCGATCAGTGAATTTATAAGCAGCTTCATGTTGTAACTTAACAAACTTCAAGAAATTTACACTATCATTGGATTTGTATAAATATGTGTTTGGCAATTGAGATAATGGTTCTAATAGATATGGCAAAATGTCAAAATCTTCGGTGGTTGTGTGCTCATCATAAATGTAAATAAATGATGTTTTTGTTGAAGGTGGAATTGTGTTGATTCTCTTTGGTTCTCTTGTATTATAACCCTTTTCAATAAAGTCCACAATGTTAATTTCTTGGAATTTTGCATTTTCCAAAGTTCTTTGTGCAAAATTGGAAATAGCCTTTGCTGATGGTGCTTGAGATGTATACTTAATAAACTTACCATTCATTCTTGGAATAATCAATGCAACTGATGGTCTGTCCACTGGAACTTCAAGTTCTTTACAAATCTTCTTGTTGGACAAACAGTTGAAATGACCAGTTTGCACAATATTGGATAATTGATTTGAAACCATAGTCCAAGTGGTTTGAAACTCAACTGATTCAACATCATATTCAGTCAAGAATTTATCAACATTTAATTCATCCATGTCTTTGAAATCCTTACTTGGCCAAAAAGACATCAATATTGGCTTGTTCTTTCCATCACCCAGAATAGTTAACATATCAGCAGTGGAAACAAACACACTCTTGCTTTGAATCTTAAAGTTTGGATCCCTAAATTCAATAGCTTGTTCTTTGCAAAAGTTGATAATTTCTTCTTGTGATCTCTTCAAATAATTTGGATAGTTCATAATGAACCCATTTGGACCGTATAGACGTAAACTTGGATAAGCTAAAACCTTTTCAGCACCACACAAATCACCACTCTCAACACAATCAACTTGGTTCATTGCAATGCCCAGATCTTCACCTTCTTCATGAAACGCCTCCCATGTAGCTTCCCATGTTGGCGCAAAGTGTTTGCAGTGTGAACAATATGGGGAGTAGAACTCAACCAAATGAAGCCCTTTGGCTAGTGTAGGCTTAAAAGTCTTTAGAGTCAATGGTTCCGGGAACCCTTCTGGAAGAGCAAAAGCTGTGCTCAGCAGTAAACAGACTTGTAGAAAACCAAGCATCATATTCGACTGTGATGTTTGTTATGGTTCCGGAATGTCTGTTGATCTGATTTGGATTAATGAAACGATTTGGATTACACGTATAGTTTTTTTATGAAGATGCGCATTTAAAAATTTAATATGGATCAAGCCAATTTGAGGGTAATCCGGTGGTGTCTGATAAAGAATCGGTGTATTCAAGGACGATTGGACGCGTTTGTGTCTCTTATAGAGGATCTGTACTGTATAAATATTAACTACTGGTCTAAGTTAATGATATCATACTTCTCGTCCGTTTCTTGCGTGGTCTCTTCTACTACGCGTACTGATCTACTGAAAATAATGAGTTGATGGATGCAATATATTTATATGATCAAGAACTTCAACTCTAGTCTCTGATATTAAACTAGAATGTTCAGGTTTCTGCTGTTCTTCTTCTTCATGTGTTTCAACACATCTCTTCTTCTTTTCTTGAACTCACGAGTCCATTCACCTCTCTTCTCCCAGAAAGTTTCATCCCAGTTGGTAAAATCTGGGTTGACACTCAACTTGTTCAATTGTGTTTGAGCAACCAAGAAAGGAGAATCCAAATGTGGAAAGAACAACCCTTTGGTGTTCTTTTGTGACTTGGAACCAGGTAATAATGAGTAAGTCTTTTCTGGTAATTGAATGCCTTCCACATCAATCTTTTTAGTAGTGTCAATATCATCATCGTCCTCTTGCACCAAGTTGAAGCCACCTTCTTCATTGGTGTTGAACAGAGTACGCAATGTTTCTGTATTACTGACTGTTCCTTGCGCAAGCTTGACTTCAGGTTTTGGTTCCTCCTTCTTTTCCAAATCACCACCGAAAGTAGGAATGAATTCCAAATCTTCATCGCTCGATTCTTCTTTCATAATAGCATCACCATCATCATCACTATGATATATAACTTTTGGTTTGCTTTGTTTAATGTATTCTTCATCTTCAAATGACACGACACCATGGCTAACTTGTTCACCTTTGAAATCTTTTAGGTTTTCAGCATAGTTGGAATCAACAGCGGCGTAATTATCTTCATTATCACTTCCTTCTTTGTGTGCATGTTCATATTCATAATCAGAGTCACCGTATTCTTCATCAACATCATCCTTGTAATCCAAAGGTTTTTCAAAATCGTATTGACCCAATAAAGATGCCAAAACTTTGTTGTTTTTTTCCTTTTCTAATTCTTCTTCTTCGTCATCCCCAATCTGCTTTAATAAAGCTTCATCTCTGGTCTCAGGTTCATTTTCAATCTTTTCAATTGTGATCACAGATTTGCCTTTTCTCATGATGACTGGGTTTATTCTCTCCACAATATGATCATTACCATCTTTCCAAGACCCATTATTAAATCTATAAACTAAATCTCTTAATTTCTTGTTCTTTTCATAACCCCATAGCTTAGTCTTGTAACACTTGACTATTTTGGTTTCATTTTTGATCTTAATTCTAAATGTCATTCTCTTGGTATCACGTCTTGGTGTTTTTCTCAAACGACCTTTTATAATTTCCTGTCTATCTTTGAAAGTCATCTTAATGTTCTCTTCAAGTTTATAGTGTTCGTATTCATGTTTCAATATTTCAGCTTTCAATCTTGATTCGTCTCTGTCTGCATATTCTTGGGCCCATTTTGTTCTAAAGTCATCTTTGGCAATATCAATGACCAGCTTGGAACCTTTAAAATTGACCCCGTGTAAAGCACCTTTCAACTTTGCATAATCTTTATCTGATAGCTCGACATCAACGTAACCAAACCACTGTTGCTTAATCTCGTTCCCATGGAGTTCTAAATCTGACTTGACAGCACCAAACTTGGACAATCTTGAAAGTAAATCTTTGCTATCTTCTGCAAGACTTTTGGATATTCTACCAATGAATAGTCTCCTTATACGTGTTTCACTCATCATGAGACTTTTGAGGTGGTATAGCAATGCTTATAAAAGCTGTTTGATTGGTGATTACTAGTAAATCAATGTTTTATTATAGCCATAATAAATTTTTTTCAGGCAAGTCATCTGAGAGGGTAACCTTTACTTTTAATATGGTGAATCACTGAAATAATGAATATAGAAGGAGTATGAAGATGGTTTAAAAGAATTTTTTGTATTACACTTGAAGCAGCTCTAAAGGACGATATTACCAACCACTTTCCATCATTGCAAGTGTCCTTGCTCTTCCAATGTTGCTTATCACTGTCGATTCTCATTGGAATACTGATTACCTAATCGATTTGTCCAATTCTGAAAAACTGAAAACAACACCAACAACAACAACAGCATCACCAACGAATTGTCATCATCAAAAACAACATTGAAAGTCCATTACAGGAATCCTTTTACCTCTTTTGATAACTGGAGTTTGCTAATTAAAGATGAGTCAGCCTGCATTGGATGTCACTTATTACTTGCCAGAAGGTGTTGACACCGGTTTGGTGATTGATGTTCCTATGGCTGGGACAAATGAGATTGTCACTGTTGAATTGGATCAAGAACTGCCAGAAGATCCAACTGATCTTTGTGTGTTGTTGGAGAATGAATCTGCAGCAAGTGAATACTGGTTGTCCGTTGCTGCTGTTTACGCTAATAAAGGTCTCATCAGTGAGGCGTTGGAGGTTGTGCAGAAAGGTTTGTCATTATACAAAGATCACAATGCATCCCCATTCCATACTTTTTTGGCTTGGTTACACATTAAACAATCTAGAATTGCTGGAAGTGTTGATACCAAAAATGCTGAATTGAAGTTGGCTTCTGAATCCACTAGATTGGCTCTTGTTCATCAATCTAGTAAACCATTAAACAGATTGGCACAAGCTGAGATTTACTATCAACAAAACAATCTGGACCAAGCCTTAGATGTCTATGACCGTATTTTGAAGATGGATGCTAAATCTAATTCAAACGTTTTTGCTTTGATTGGTAAGGCCAAGATCCTTTTCCATAAGAAAAACTATGCTTCGAGTTTGAAGATATTCCAACAAGTATTAATTCTAAACCCAGTGTTGAAACCAGATTCAAGAATTGGTATTGGTTTGAACTTTTGGAAGCTAAAAGATAAGGATTTGGCAATTAAATCTTGGGAAAGAGCTCTAGAATTGGATCAGGAAAACTCTGTTGCTAAACTATTATTGACCTTGGCTAAATTTGATTCCTCTTTCAACTCCTTGACTGATGAAGATTTTATCAAGACTTATTCTGGTGCTTTAGAATCATTAAAGACTATTTTGAATCAAAATCAAGAAAATCCAGTGGCTCTATTATTATTGGCAGCATATTACTATTCCAAAAATGATTTTGAATTGGTTAAGAAGATTGCAAACAAAGTTTTGACAAATATTAGAGCTTCTTCAAAGTTGCAGTCAGATGCTCATTTCTGGATTGGTAGATGTGAATATGATTCTGGTAACTATTCTGAAGCACAAAAAGCCTTCTCTGAAGCTTTGAGGGTTAATGCTGATAACTTGTTGGCTAAGCTAGGTGTTGGTCAATCTCAATACCAAAGAAGCAATGTCGAAGAAGCTATCATTACTTTTGAAAATATTTACAAGGCCAATCAAAAGATCTTGGAAGTTGATTACATATTAGGTTTGTTGTATGCTGAAAACCCAGAAACCCATCCAAAAGCTATCGCTGTGCTTGATAAATACTTGAGAGAAGCTGCTGATAAAACTGAACCTGTGATTATGTCTGTCTACCTAACATTATCAAGACTATACGAAAATAAGGACAACACCCAAGCTTTGAACTATTTGTCCAAATGTATTGATTTATTGAAAAAGAAGGGTGACAATGTCCCAGTTGAAGTTTTGAATAACTTGGGTGTCTTCCATTTCATTAAAGGTAACCCAGAGTCTGCAAAAACTTTCTTTGAAGGTGCTCTCAAGGCTAATAATTCTGATTCTGAAGCTATCACAATTACATACAACATTGCAAGATCGGAAGAAAACAATGAAAGAGAAGATGCTATTTCTAAATACAATTCCATTTTGGAAAAAGCACCAGGCTACATTTACAGTAAGATCAGAATTTTATATCTGGACATTATAAAATCAGACTTGAAGAACGATGCTGAACTACAGAAGAAGATAGATGATCTGTTAGATGCTGATCCCTCGGATCTAGACGTCCGTGCTTTCTACAGTTGGTACTTGAGAAGATTGACTAAGCAAGGTGTTGACGTTGGTGAAAGAGCATCTAAGCATAATAGGGATACATTGATGAAATATGATTCTCATGACGTTTATGCGTTGATTGCTTTGGGTAATATTTATCTGTCAATATCTAAAACACGTAAGAAGAATGACTTTAAGAAAAAGAAGGAAGATTACAATAGAGCTGCTAAGTTACTACAAAAGGTTTTAATGATTGATCCAAACAATGCATTTGCTGCTCAAGGTATTGCTATTCTTTTCTTTGAAATCAAGCAACCAAATGTTGCTTTGGAGATCTTTAGAAAGGTTAGAGATGCTATTGATGATGTTTCTGTTTACATTAACTTGGGCCATTGTTACATCGAAGTTGGTCAGTTCTCCAAGGCCATTGAAAGTTACGATATTGCCCTAAAGAGATATGGTAATGAAAACAAGGATCCAAAGTACTTGACTAATTTGGGTAGAGCTTGGTTTGCAAGAGCTGTTGCTGAGAAGTCATTTGATAGTTTTGTTAAGGCGTTAGAATACTCTGTCAGTGCTTATGAGTTAGCTTCTAAATTAGAAATTAAGAGTGCAATCAACCCATTGAAGTTCAACATTGCCTTTGTTCAGTTCAACCTGGCCCAATTTGTTCAAAAGATGGACAATTCCAAGAGAAGTGTTGAAGATATTCAAAAAGCCATTGAAGGCTTGAATGAAGCTATTGCTACTTTGAACGAATTGGCTGAATCTTCCAACCCACCATATCCAAAGGAGTTGTTGCAGCAAAGAGCCAGTATGGGTTCCAACACCTTGATCAACCAATTGGAAAGAGCTTTGAATGAACAAAAGGAATATTCTATCAAGTTTGAAGACAAGTTGAAGGAAGCTCAAGCTTTGAGGGAAGCGGAGAAGGCTAGAGCCGAAGCTGAAGAATTGAGATTGAAAGAAGAAGAAGCCAAAAAGGAAGCTTTATTAAAGGAAGAATACTTGAAGTTGCAAGAACAAGCTAGGGAATGGGAAAGAGAACGTGAAGCATTTGTTGAAGATGATAGTGACAAAAAGGGTAAAAAGAGTAAGAATGCTATTCTAACAGATGAAGAGTTCAGTGGTGATGAAGAGCAAGTTAGAAAACCAAAGAAGGGTAGTAAGAAGGTCAAAAGAAAGAAGGCAGAAAATTTTACTGAAGATGGCGAACCAGTTGAAAAGAAAAAGAGAAAATTGAGTAAGAAATACAAATCTGCAGATATCATTGAAGACAGTGATGAAGAATTGGAAGACTTTGATGAATCTAGATTAGGTATTGATGATGCTGACGCTGGCGATGCTCTAGATGCTGCTGAGGCTAAACTTGATGCTGAAGATGCTTCTGAACCAGCCAGTGATAAAGATGAAGATGAAGATAATGGTTTGTTTTAGTCTGCATATCAGTCTGAAATTTTAAATCGTGTATTATATGAGGATTTGATTTTTTTAAAACAGAAAATTAAAATAACTACAGTTACTAAAATTGATTGTAGATTTTATATTAATGTACAATTTTCACTAAACATTATAGTACTAGTAGTAATTTAATTAGATGGCAGTGTTGGAATCCACTTCATTTATGATTGGTTATGCATCCATTTCCTTATATTCTTATGGCTTTCATGTGAGGTTCTGTAAACTAAACAAAAAATGTTAAGAAGTGATCAAAGTAATCAAAAAAGTATTTTAAACTGAATGCATTTTACCTTTCTTTTCAAACTCATCCATGGAGTATAAAAATCCATTCTCTTGTTGTGCTCCTCCTATATTCTGTGCATAGCTGTTGATTAAATTTGTTCTTTCTTTCAACATCTAAAAAAGGAGTTAGCATAAAAATAATGATTGGTCTAAGTCAAGATAACTCACCTGTTGAACCACATCCACCAGTTCTTTATCCGTGAAAAGTTTTCCCCATTTTTCCACTAAGGAATAATAATGTTGTGAAATAGAGTGAACATCTAGGCTTGTACTCTTTGTCTTGATAGCATTGATCACTTTATTACTGAATGCATCTGGTTGAATCAATTCTATAAACGCCGTTGATGATGTCTCTGAAATACCACAAATTGCTAGGACTTCAGCTATCCATAGAGGCAATTCTAATTTTGAACCTTCTAACACCTAAAAAACGTTGTGACGTTAATATTTATTAATGTCAAAGGAGAGAAACTGGAAACGTACAGGTTTACCAGGATTCCCTTCTAAATAACCTAAACCTGGAACTGTGATATTAAATTTACATGGTATTTTCTTAAAAAAAAAGTGGTTAATCAATGTTTCAAAAGTAATCAATACCAACGATATTTACCTGGCCATCACTTATGATTTCATCAATATCGTAATATGACATGTTTGCTGTCTGTAATTTACTTTATAGCATATATACATATTTCCAGTATAAATCATTCTACGCGTCTGCCGTGTTTAAAATGTTAAAATTTAATTCATCCATTTTGGGAAATTACTCAATTTGGACAGACTAATTGTTGACTTCCTTATTAGGAACTAATAAGATCATGTAGTGTATTGTCTTGAACTGAGATATTCTCCGCCAAAAAGTCCTTTGGCCCTGTTCGATGCTTGTGTTAGTCTTGTTTGTAGTAGTAATGCTGTCAATACATATACTACTACTATACAACAAGCACGAACTGGTGTTACAAGTGCCCAAGCAACTTGGTTATTAACTAATAACTACATATATAAACACTTTAATCAGCATTTTCTTGGGAGTTTTATAGATTTAGGAATATTTACTGCAAGAAGACAAGAAATCAGAACAATGCACACACAATTACCAAGATTCTTAAAAACATTTGACTTGAAGTACCCAATTATCCAGGCACCAATGGCTGGTGCAAGTACCATTGATTTAGCTGCTGAGATTACAAACAATGGTGGTATGGGTTCTATTCCATTTGGCTCCTTTGTAAACAAACCAGATGGTATTAAAAAGCACTATGCAGACTTCCAATCAAAGATCAACAAAAGCGTCAATAATACAACAGTCAATTTGAATTTTTTCACTCATGAACCTCCAAAAGTTGATCATCAAAAGGAAAATTCCTGGGTTGCTAAATACAGGCCATATTTTCTCAAGGCAAACACTTTGGAACAGAATGAGCCATTACAGTTGACCAGTGCCTATGGTTCTTTTGTTGAAATAACCGACGAGAATGATCCAACTGTTCAAGCATTGATTGAATTGAAACCAAAAGTTGTCAGTTTTCATTTTGGTTTACCGCAGCTTAACATTTTGAAACTATTGCAACAACATGGAATCAAGATATTTGTGACAGTCACCAATCTAGAGGAATTTAAGCAGGTATTCAATGCAGGTGTCGATGGTGCAGTGCTTCAAGGTTGGGAAGCTGGTGGACATAGAGGTAATTTCAAGGCTAATGATTTACAAGATGAGCAATTGAGCACTGAGGCGCTTGTAAAGACCATTGTTGGATATATTGACAGGAACAACTTGGATTCTGAAAGAGTGCCCCTATTGATTGCTACTGGTGGGTTAACTGATGCTTGCCTTATCAAATCTGTTTTGAAATATGGTATTGCTGGTGTTCAATTGGGTACGATCTGGTTGCCAACCACTCTTGCTACTATTTCTCCACAGCACAAACAATACTTTAGTTCAAGCTCTCCTGAACAGGAAACCATCATGAATCCAGCCATTTCAGGCAGGAACTTGAGAACAATTGCTACACCATACTTGAAGCAGCTCAAGGCAACATCACCACTTGATGAGATACCTGATTATCCATTGCCATATTCAATTTTCAAGAAGCTGTCATCTGGGAAGACACCCGAATCTGCTCAATTCAAGAGCTTTCTAGCCGGCTCAAACTACTATAAATGCGTGAATAACCCAACAAATGCAACCCAGGTGTTCCAATCATTAGTGTCTGAGCTGGATCTTGATTCTAATCTATACTCCAAGCTGTGGTAATTGAATCTTTAATGCTGAATGTACGATGCTGCTGTCTGCGTCCCCGTAGCAACTTGTCGCCAACCAAAAAAATAGTTTATCGTCTTTTGTAAACAAAAAAGTAAACATTCCATGAAAAGTCACCATCAAGACAACATTTGTGTGGTTCAACAGACTCGACTTCTGAGCAAAGAACCCTGGTTTGACACTTTACTTGAACTGCTGATCTCGAGTTTGTTATACAGACGCGTTTTAAAACATCACATCGAATTTGTTTGGTTTTTTTATTTGTGTTGCTAAGCGTAATCAAATCAAGGATATACACTGTGCAGACAAACAACAGCAAGAGTCAACCAATTATTCAATCAAACCCAATCAATAAAAGATTTTATATTCACTTCTATACTGCTTCTTCTTGTGAGAGTGTTTTTATCCACAAGTGACATGTCATGGTTTTCCAAATAACCAACAGATTGAACAGTCCAAGAAGTACCAGCAATAATAATAATAATAACAACAACAACACTTTCTTTCCAAACACAGGTATTGCGAGCAGTGTGGATCAAGTTAAATATAAACTATTAGGTCAGAACAGAGTATTGGCTAAAAAGAATTCATTCCTAATGACAAAAATTTCAGATCTAGAGGGAAAGATTTCAGAATTGATCCAACAGAATCTTGAACTACGTGCAATCAACGCGAAGAGTGAAGATGACAAAAAGAGATGGTTGGAAGACAAGTTAAACATAATAGAAAGTGGTGTAAGCCAGCGGTTTGAAGAAATGTTCCAGATGTTTTCTACAATAAGATCCAATGAAAATCTACCCCCATCTTCCATCACATTAGGTGTTAAAGAAAATTCAAACAGCATTACCAACAGCGATAATTTACTGCTTTTGCCAACCAGTGCTTCTGATAAAACTGTTTCTTTTGATGATGTCAAAAGTCCATCTAAATCCTCTGCAAAAAGGGAAAGACGCAGAAAGAGTTTAAGAAGACAATCCATATATATTGCGTCCCCTCCATCACCTCTGATTAATGATGATATCAAACAACAACAAGAAAAAGAACAAGGATATTTGACAGGCCTTGAAAAACCAGAGACACAAGAGCTTGAATTAGCTACTGGTGAAATACAACAACAAGTTCCAATAGACTCTAGTTTTGATGATAACGATCCTTTCAATGATAAAGTTCCATTAGAAAACCATAGTGATAGAGCCGTTGAATCTGAAGATAATGATTTTTTGATCCATGAGGAACAGGAACAAAATGAAGAGCAAGAACAAGATGATGATGATGATGATGATGAATTAAGCCATGCCACCAGTTTATCACCAATTAAATTTACATCACCAAGTTCAACAAACTCTCCAATTTCTTCCAAGAACACGAAGTTTACTGTTTTCACAGACTACCCTGAAGAAGATGTTAATACCAATGCTATGGGTTCAAATAATGTCAAATCCATCAACGCCAAGATACAAAAATTAGCGCAAGATTCTATTAAAACTACTAAGTCAAAACAACATGACCAAACAACACAACATTTGGTGCCACATATTGCTGATCGTTCTATTGATGAAAGTGTGGACAAGGTTTCAGATAGTGAACAGTTAGATGTTAACAAGGTGAAACACACAAACTCTAAGAAAAGAAAAGCCAAAACTGCTGCTGATGAAGAAATGCCTGAACAATTGTCATCTGAAATTGTAAACACAAGTCGCTCTAGAAGAACAAGATCCAAGCAAGTCAATTATGCTGAACCTTCTTTGAGATCCAAAATGAGAAGACAATCTGAAAAGTTGACAGATGCAATTATTGATAATGATTTCTTGAATACGGTCATTAAGCAAGAAGAACCAAGTCACAAGAAACAAAAACGACAGTCTTCCGTTCCAATTACAGATAAAGAATTGGAAAGTGGAGTTGAAAAGAGAATTGATGCTACAACAATTGTGCAGAATACAGACAAGGCCGATATTAATGAAGATATTAGAAGCACATTGAAACAATTGGAAAAGGATGATGAATTTGTTAAAGCTTCTCGTAATTCACCAATATCAAGAAAACAACTGCCGCTGATTGAAAGAGATAATACCAATATAACCAACAGAAGAAGACCATTGTTAAAGTTAAGTGAAAATAAGATTCAAAGCACAAATAAAAAGTCTCTGAAATCCAATAAACCTTGCGCAAGTCCTGAAGAGCTGGCTGTTTTTGATTTGGTCGAAGAGTCTGCTGTTGGAGTACCAAAGACATATAAAGGTAACCCAGATATTTCCACAAAAAGTAAAAAAAGAGATAGCAGGCGTCACAGTATGATGGTTTGAAGTTTGATCTTCTTTGTTTAATGTTACAGTTTTGATTTTTATATTTGCTTTACTATGTGCAGACTGTTTTATATCACTTTATAATGCTACTACTATTACAATTGATTTAAATTACTTTATGTTGTATTTGTATTAAACACTCATCTTCATGGCAATTCTAGCATGAGATTTGTAGCCAACAATTTCAAAATCATCATATGTAAAATCATCAATGTTCTCAACATTTCTTTTGATCTTTAGTTTAGGGAATTCGTATGGTTCTCTGCTTATTTGTTCCTTTAGAGCATCAACATGATCAGAATAAACATGAGCATCACCCAGAGTATGAATGAATTCCCCACAGTCCATATCAACAACATGTGCAATCATCTTTGTTAGTAAAGCATAAGAAGCAATGTTGAATGGGACACCAAGACCCATATCGCAACTTCTTTGATATAACAAACATGATAATTGTGGTTTACCTTCTTTTGGAAAGTTGACATAAAATTGTGAAAAGACATGGCATGGTGGCAATGCCATCTTCTTGAAATCTGGTGGGTTCCAAGCTGACATAATAATACGACGATCATATGGGTTAGTCTTCAACTTGTGGATGACATCGGCCAATTGGTCAAACCCTTGGCCAGTGTAATCGGCATCGCAGTCTGTGTATTCAGCACCAAAATGTCTCCATTGGAAACCATAGACTGGGCCCAAGTCACCTTCGCGTCTGTCTGTCAACCCCAAATTGTCCAAGAATTCACGACTACCGTTTCCATCCCAGATCTTGACGCCTTGTTCACTCAATTTCTTACCATCAGTACAACCTTTAATAAACCATAATAGCTCTAAGATCACACCTTTTGTGAACACCTTCTTTGTTGTAAGTAGAGGGAAAGTGTCGTCCTTCAAGTTGAATCTTAATTGTGGTGGTGCAAATATACTATATGTACCAGTACCAGTTCTATCTGGACGATGTTCACCTTCTTTAATGATTCTTTCACATAGATCTAGGTATTGTCTTTCTTCTGTGTTGGTTGAAGTCTTTTGTTTCTTAACTTCTTGCTCTGTAGTCATTGTGTAATATAAAATTAGTTTCTATATCGATATTGCTAAATCCTTTTGAACAGAATCTAAAATGTAGAATTTATGTGTTTATAGATGGTTATAACTTAATATAAGTATGTATGCCACTGTTTACGCGTCTTGTAATATTTTCACGCGTTTTTACCGGAATTCAATTTGTCATGTGACTTGTATTTCGAGGGTGTGTTTTTCCGAATTCCATATTTTTGTTTTAACAGTTGTTGTTGTTAAACATTCAATTGAAAACACAATAATTGATTAATTCCATATTTCATAACATATACATAACATATATATTATCACAATGAGGAACTTTACAGATGATTTTTCTCAGATTGTCTCCAAGGTGGAGAAACAGAAGAAAATACCACAAAGTGTTACTTTCCATGAACCGCTAATAGCTGACTCATTTATCAAAGAAGCTTTGGATTTAGTAGGTTATCCCTGTTTTATCATTCGTAATTGATTCATGAATTACTAACTTTTTTAGTATCTTCATATCACAGAACTGAGGAAATTTGTGAAGTCAATTGAGCCAAGTTATCTACTGGAGAGTGGGAGTTATTCTACAAGTAAACAGAATTTAACTGATGATGAGCGTGATGAAATTGATATGAATTCTAGAATTGAATTAAAGAAATATGACGAAAGATTAAAATACTTGGAAACCTATGAAGAAAAAAGAACTAATTCTAAGCAATACTTTGGCTTATTCTCCAAATCACAAACATCAGCAATTAATAAGCATAGGGAAGGTATATTACTATCGTTGAATTATGAGCTTAGAGATACATCTAAGAAATTATTGCAGATGCAAGAGACTAGATTATCCAGAAAACGTGATATAGAATTGGGAGATTTTCAAAGCAAATTGTCTGCAGTTAATGTTGATTCATCAAAATATGATTTGGTACCTGAAGAACTAACTTCAACTTTGCAAAATGATCCATATGAAAATCTATCACAAGACCAATTACAAGTATTACAATCTGAAAACTCTGAGATTCTAGATCAAAAACTGGAAGATTTGGCTAAAGTTGAACGAATCCATAAGAGTGTTGTTGAAATTGCACAACTGGAATCAGAATTGGCTGCACATTTAACAGTTCAATCTGAAAATATTAACAACTTGGTAAATGAGCATGACATTACTGAAGGTGATCTTATTGAAGGTAACAAGATTTTAAAGAAGGCTAAAAACAAAGGGAATAATGCAGCAAAAATGGTGATGTTTGCGGCATTCTTTATGGGTTTATTTATATTTTTCTACGACACAATCAATTAGTATGATTGAAAACTGTTATCTCTATGTATGTTTTCAATATCATGAACTATGCATTAAACGAACTAAAACTTTTCCACGATACCAGCACCAATTGTAAGGCCATCCTTTCTCAAAATGACTCTACCTAGTTGCTTGTTCTCTTTGAAAAGTTGTAGTGGTAATGGTCTATCAATCAATTCAATTTCTACTATTGCTGTTTGTTTAGCACTCAAGTGCTTTGGTTTCTTTTTCAACACTTCATTTGTCACTTTGTCAAACAATGCAATGATTTTAGTGATTTTAGCAGGCTGTTGAACATTACCTCTAAACAAAACAAATTGTGTACCAATTAGGATAGGTCTCTTCAAATCAAATAACACCAAACGAGATTCAAACTTTTTCACAGATGGTATCTCCTTGTTCACAATTGAAATAACATCACCAATAAAAACTTCTTCAGTGTTGATATCTTTAATTTTTAAAGTGACGGAATCACCAGCAATAGCAACATTGACCTTTTTGCCATTCAAAGTAACTGAATCAACCACACCGGCTTGACTAGATGGTGCAAACACAACTGTTTCTCCAGGTTGGATAGTACCTGTATCAATTCTACCAGAAAAGTCTGTAGTTGCTTCAATATCAGAAATGGACATGACAAAAGGTTTTTCATAATCTCTAGTGAATGTTTCAGAATCTTCTAAAACGTCCAAGATAGAACCACCATGGTACCATAGTAATTTCTTTTGATCTTCAGGTTTTGTTGGTTTTGAAGCAACATTCAACCCAGTCAACCCACTACATGGAACAAAGACAATTTGATCCTTTTTGAACCCAGTCATTTTTAAAAATTCAAATAATTGTGATTTGATTTCGTTGAATCTATCTTCAGACCAATCATTGTTATCCATCTTGTTAACAGCAACAATTAATTTGTTGATGCCCAAACTTTTGGCCAAGATTGTATGTTCTTTGGTTTGACCATCTAAATTGAACCCAGCTTCAAACGCATCAGTTGACGAATCAATGACCAAGACAGCAATATCAGCTTGGGCAACACCAGTAATCATGTTTGGAACAAAGTCTCTGTGACCAGGAGCATCAACAATAGTGAAAGTACCCTTTGGGGTTTCAAATTCAGTAGAACAGATATCTATGGTGACCCCACGGTTGCGCTCTTCTTCAGTTTGATCCATAACCCATGCTAACGAAAATGAACCTTTACCAGCCTTTTCAGCTTCTCTCTTCAATTTTGTATAAGTGTTTTTATCAACAATGGATTGTTCTAGTAATAAACGACCGGTCAAAGTGGATTTACCAGCATCAACATGACCAATGATAACAAAACTGGTATGTGGTTTAGTTTTTCTTTTGGAAATTTCAGCTTCCAGATCAATCTTTTGTTTTGGTTTTGTAATTTGCTTTGGAGTTGTTAATTTCAAAGTTTCAACTTGTTTTGATAATTTTTCTTGTTCAACCTTGTCTAAATCAGCTTGCTTTTGAGCTTTTAAAACAACATCATCAGGACTTGGTTTATTAAAGTTTTGTTTTACTGTTTTCACTAGTTCTTCGTTAGCATATGGTAAGAAAACACAATTAATATCATAATCAATCAATTTCCTCTTGTAGTCATTATTCAAAATCTCTGGCTTTGGATGTATAAATAGGCTAGCAAATGCAGATTGTGGAGTTGAAGAAGTTTTAAATTTCTTGGAATCAAACACAACGTCATTATAAGATTCAATTGGATTGGATCTTTTAAATGTTTTGGTGGTATTATTAGCTGTCTTCTGTGTTGTGGTCTCTTTCTTTGGAAGTAATGGCTCATTTGGTTTCAGTGTATCTTTCTGCTTTCCAGGTTCATTTTTCTTAGCTAAACTGTTCAACAACGGTTTCTTATTTCCATTAGATAATCTATTTAAAGAAGATAAAGCAGCCAGTTTTGATCTGGGTATAGTAGAATTTGATTTTTCTGTGTTGATGGTGTTTGACTTTGCTGATTCTAATGATTGAGCTTTATTACTTTTCAACCTATCTAAAATGTTAACTGAACTTATTGGGGTATCCTTTTTGCTCGTTTCTGCTGTAGGATTCTGTAAGCCTTGTTGTTGTTGAGACCTCTGGTTAGCTCTTGCCTTTGCCAAAAGAGATATCTTAGACATTGGTTTTGAAGAAGCAACTTTATAAAAATATCTTGATTAGTTTGAGTTCAATGACGTTGTGTTCAAAAACAAAAAAAAGTATCTAAAACCAACTTCCCAAAATTTGAATTATTATATATGATCCATACTCCAGATCCAGAGCATTGAATTGAATTGAAAGTAGGTATTGGAAGTCAATGAAATTAAAAACAAATAACCCAATTTTGAAAATTGATTATTGAAACTAAAATACATACCTGGTGCTGGTGCTGGTTTTGGAGTAGGAACAGCTTTCTTAAACTTTTTCTTTAACTCTTTTAAAGTGTCATTCACATCTAGATAGTTGAACCATAAGGAGTTTTTAATGTCGTCATCAGTGACACCAACATAATCTTTCAATTGTGTCTTAATGGAAGGTAACATTGCAACAATCTTCTCTTCATCTTCTGGGGTCATTTCTGTAATATGTTGATTAATATTATTCCATGGTGCTAAGGAGTTAAAGACTTACCTTCATCTTCATCATCATAAAAGTCTTCATTTGCATAATCCTCAAGATCTTAAAAAAAAGATGAATATTAATTTAAATTGCCAGATGACTAGAACAACACTCACCATCGTCATTGAATTTATGTGACATCTCTAAACGTTGTAGTAAACTAATGATAAATATTGATGTTGATGAATCATGATGATGATGCTTTCTTGTTGTTCAACATTTCAAATTTACAATTCTGATTAGTAACATTTTCTGGTAACGGGCCACGCACAGAGAATTCTCCTGCCCAGCGCCCTGCCCAGCCCTCTGCCCAGCACCCCGCTTTCTCTTCCCAGAGCCAGGCGGAGCTGTATGAGGATCCAAAAAGGCAACAGATCCACACAATCCACAAAGGTCTCTCTGACAAGTACATAATTACAACAAGTTACAAGTTATCGCAATACACAGGTGAACAAGAAGCATTAAAATGTCAGGAGAAGATCTGCTGGTGACCGATGAAGCCATACAACGTACGCTAGTGACCATTGAGCATGTATCGTTGCTGCCTGTGCCTCCACCAAGAGAGCAAGACCCATTAGATGTGAGTGATTGGAATATTCAAGATAAAGTATGGACAGGTACGTTGAAAGTTGTGCAAACGGAATATATCCTTGGTGAGACAAGTGCGGTGGTGGATGAGAGGGATGTTGTTGAGGGTCATATATGCTTGCTTGACAGTAATATGGAGGATATTTTCCTCAGAATACCGTATTTTGTCGATGGGCATACCATTACAATTACAAAATCAAAGAGGCTATACAGAGTGTTGCTGTATTACGATGGCAATCTGTATGGTTTGGGTCTAAGGTTTCCAGATAGTGAAAGTGCTGAACTGTTCAGTATAGCATTATGTGACTTCAGGAAAGATGCAGGTTTAATGTTGGAATCTTTTAAAGAACAAAGAAAAGATTTAACCTCTATGTTTCAACGTTTGGATTTTAAGAATGGTGGTCAATCTCAATCTGAGTCTAATATTGGTGATGATCAAAGTGCTTTGAAAGCTACTTCAGGTGTTGAAGATATGGAGGAAGATACAGATGACCAGTTTGGTGATTTTGTTTCAAGTTAGGTTTTACACATTCACATTCACATGCACACTCACACTCACATATTATTATGATGGACTGGAAGTATATATATAGTATATATATCACTACATTGTTTGTTTTTTCATTCTTTTAATTTCAGTTACTATGTACATGTATTTCTCATATGCTACATGAAATCATTTCTCTATCTATTTAAATACGCTCTCTCTCTCTCTCTCTCTTTATTGATCACGGTACCATAGTTCCTTAGCCTTTTGACGCATTATGTAGGCATTGTATCTCTTTTTGTTCATACCAGCAATCTTGGCTTCACGTTTAGCTTGAATAATAGCAGAACGGTCTGGGTTAGCATCAGAAATAATGTTGATAAAAGCACGAGTGGTGTTGTATTTTTCAGCCAACTTTTGAGAAGTCCAAACATCAGGTAGAGTGCTTCTTAATTCTCTAATCTCTTCAACTTCTTTTGGAGTCAAATGGTATTGCTTATCATGAACTTTGTCTATTGCTGGGGCATTGTTAATATCAACCTTTATTGGAGAAAACAAACCTAAACCTTTTCTTGGATCGTTTTCTGGCATGAAAATATCTGGGGTCATGGATGTCTTGGATGGAGCAGCTGGTGGTGGGTGGTACACTAGGCCTTTCTTATCAATAGGCTTTGGCTTGTATGCAGAACCTTTACTCTTGTAAACACTGTCAATCTTGTTGGCTCTTGGGATCTTCTCGAGCTGGGAGGCTAGTTGTGAACGCATCTTGTTGACGATGTCGGAGTTGTAGCGCACTAGTGGCTTTGTGCTGATAGCAGCGGCTCTTTTGACTGGGAACATCTCTGCTATTAGTCCTATTAATATATTATTGATATTCCTATTCTTCTGTTTCTTTCGTTGATGTTCAAAAGTTGATTTTTCGACAAAAACTTTTTGGGTCGACCGGGTGACGATTTCGGATTCGATGAGATGAGATTGAAGTTGAAGTTGATCTTTATTGTGTTGCGTGTTGTACTGTTGACAGTGACTTTGGTTGTGCTGTTGGTGTTAATATTATAGTCCATGAGTGTCAGGTATAGAGGAAAGTCTGCTGCTGCTGGCACTACTGGTACTACTGGTGGAAAAACTAATGAACCCCCAGATGATGAGAAAGTTACGTTTTCAGTGCTTGATGTTGTAAGAATATTAGCTGGTCTCTTACTATTCATTACATTCTGGTCTTGGTGGTTCACTGGCACTTATAACTGGAACTACCAGGGGAAATACACCGACCCTCATTTTCTACAATTTAAACTATTTGGTTCTTATGTCAATTTAACCGATGCTGAATTGGCTCTATACAACGGCTCAGATCCAAATCTTCCATTATACATTGCTGTTAACGGTACTATCTTTGATGTCTCTAGTAAAAGAGAAATATATGGACCAGGTGGGAGTTATGGCTTTTTTGGCGGCAAAGATTGTGCAAGGGCCTTTGCTACCAACTGTTTGAATCAATTGACACATGATATTCGTGATATTAAACCAGATGAAAAAAGAAGAATGGATGGTTGGACAGAATTCTTTGATACAAAGTATTTCAGAGTTGGTACCGTGCTCCATGAACCATTACCTGATGAGATGCCTGATTACAGAAGCAACTGTATTGGTAAACAGATGTGAATCTGAATATGTATCTAATATACTTTACAGTCATATTTAGAAACAAGAACAAGGTATTAATATTATGTATAAGCTATATATATTAGTATCATATTTATGATTAATGAACTGCATGAATTCGAGGTTTTCCGTGGTAGAATTCTAATTTAGAATAATGTTATCAATCAATCTAATGGTATTGTCACCATCCTTAACATAGATGGCAAGAGATAGAATAGCACCAACGCCTGGAACAACAGTATCCAATTCTTCTAAAGTAGTCTTGTCTGCCAAGGAAATGTAATCAATCTTGAATAATTCTTCCTTATTCAAGTTTTCTTCAATTGGGGTGATTATAGCATCTCTCTTTGTAGGATTGGAGCCATTGGATTCATAGACAGAAACACCATCCTTCATAGCTTGATAAATAGCAGCACATTTTATCTTGGTTTCTGGTGTGAAGTAACTGTTTCTTGAACTTAGAGCCAACCCAGATTCCTCTCTGATGATTGGCAAAACAACAATCTCAACGGGTATCAATAGATCACGAACCATAGTCTTCAGGACAATAGTTTGTTGAACATCCTTCTGACCAAAGTATGCTTTATCTGGTTGAACAGCGTTGAACAATTTGGTGACAACAGTGGCAACACCACGGAAGAAGTTTGGTCTAGTCTTACCTTCCAGTTGCTCAGAAACACCCAAAACTTGAACGAACCCCCCTATTTGTTGAGTGACGTCAAGTGTGATACCAGATGGGTATAATTCAGATACTGTTGGGGCAAAAATAGCATCCACAGTCTTGTTGTTGACTTTCAAGTTTGATAATTTTGCATAGTCTGCATCAAAAGTACGTGGGTAAGAATCAAGATCTTCACCTGGAGCAAACTGTGATGGGTTGACAAAAATTGAAACAACAGTGTGTTCATTCTCATTCAAACTAGCAGTAACTAAATACAAAAAAAAAAATGTTATTAAAATGTAAAACGAATGGAAAAAATTATAACAACATGAACATTATCCATACCCAGCGAAGCATGGCCATCGTGCAAAGCACCCATGGTTGGAATCAAACCTAGAGATTCAGTGCCCAAACTTCTTCTCCATGCTCTCAAGTCCTTGACAGTTCTAAACACCTTGATTTCACTCATCTTTTCTTTACTGGAATGTACCAATATTGTAGTGGTAAATAATGAAAGTGTTGTTACAAGTGGATGATTCATGATGTCGAAGTCGAAGGCTTAATTTTTTTTAAACGATATGCGAGATGAGATGAGGAGATGCGATGAGCAGCGATGGTTTGTTTGGTTTGTGGGACATAAAGACTGTGATTAGACAATAGAAACATGAGAATTGCTCCATACATTCATATGGTTTGTTAATCGGTATGGTTGTGGTTCGCTTCATAAATAATAACTATAATTTGTTCTTTTTCACATAAAAATCGTTCACTTCATTCCCCAAATATGAGATCTACCAATTTACAAATAAATATAATACGATATTACATTGACATAAAACCATCATTCTAAATAACATCAAACATCGCATTTATTATTCATAAATCCCTCCATTTGATTGATTACATTAAAACTCAGTGGCATCAAACACCTTAAAAAAAGAGGAAACTTCATCGACTGCATTAAGCTGTAATATCGTTCAAAGGCAAGCCCCTTAGGCCTTGACTCCGTACTTTTCAATCAATTCATCAACAAGAGCAATGTATCTAAAAAATAATGTTAGTGGCTTTAGGCCTCATAGAATTGGTAATTGGTGTAATTTACTGTTGTTCAGCGTCTTCTTGGGAAGTACCTTTGACGGCGTTCCAAGCATCCCACTTGTAGCGGTCCTTTAGAGCAAAGATACCTGGTCTCTCAGTGTTGACATCACCAACTGTGGTTTGCTTGAACAAACCGTACAACTTTAACAATTCATCGTCAGATGGTTTTTTGTTTAGCTTGTTGACAATATCAGCCTATAAAAAGTGTACTGTGTTAAAATTGAGAACAATATACTAGCCAAAATTAAATCAAAAACAATATTATACTTTTTCCTTAAACAATTCACTGGCCATTTTTAATAAAACTTTTGATAAAACTAATTGAATAACTTTCCAATTGATTTCAATATGGTTGTACTATTCATTCATTCTGTTTGCCATCTGATTTTGTTGAAGTTTGAAGTATTATAATGGTGTCTGGATGTTGTTGGGGTATAAAGTATTACACAAGTGGAATGGAGTGGAATGAATGACTAGAATTACTGCAGTGATGGTGGTAGTTTATTGATATGTAAATGGGAATGTATGATATCATATGATAATTGATTCATGTTATTATTAGTAGTACTTACAAGTTATATTTGTTGTCAATTGGTGATATACACTAACTTCTTTTACTGTGTAGGACTGTATAACGCATAACAATTATATATCAAGCATTCTTCTTAACATCAACATCACTCTTTGAAGTCCACATTCTTCGTAAGATATCCAAGGCAATACCCAATGGAAAGAAAAACGTACTAGAGTACATATATAGCAAGCTATTTATCTGTTCTTGGTCTAAACCTTTGGCAGCACCTTCATTCCAAATTGTAATCATACAAAAGACTGTGGTCAGGGCAGCTTCAAACCCATATGCAATCATCCATGGATAGATCTTTGTACTTCCTAAAATAATATATTAGTACAATTAAACCAATTTAACTAGATAATTATTGCAAAAATAAACTTTTATAGGATACTTTTGTATAGTCCATATGAAAAAACAAAAAACAATGGCAATTGAACCAACAATTCTATCCACCCACAGTAAATCAACCATTGTGGAGGATTCTCTAGCAAGAAATCATTATTCTGCTTGATATGCCAATCAACACTGTTGTTTTGTATGCTGGTTCGGTACTCTCTTGGGATCACAAGTGACGAGTCAATCAAAAATGCAACAACGATGTGCATGATGAAATACAGAAAATAAACGGTGTCCAGCTTAGTATCCTTGCTGAATAAAGCACTCTTGTTACTTTCACGGATCTTCCCTGTCATTTCTGCCTATTCTTCGCGTATTCTCTGTCTATCAAAGAGTTGATTCTTTCAATAGTGCACTTGATTAGTACCAGCTATTGATTATTTTTCCGGGTTTAGAAAAAAACAAGCTGATTCTGAAACTCTTCAACATGTTGAGAGCATCTAGAGTTGCAGTGAAACCAGTGAACTTGTTGGGTTTAAAGCAGTTTCCTTCTAGATCTTCTTTCACTTTTTGCTGCACCTCAACACATTCACAGTGTCACAGGTTTTTCAGCAGTTCAAAGGGCACTTTTACCATGGCTACCACTAACAATGCTCCTCCTGCATTTAACAAAAATGCCAAAGGATATCAACCTATTGTTTGGATAGATTGTGAGGTATGTAATTAATGGTTTACTCGGTGTTTACTATCTAATCTATATGATTGTTTATTGCAAATTGAAATACTAATTATTGTTTAGATGACTGGGCTGGACGTTTTTAATGATCATATTATTGAAATTTGTTGTTTGGTTACGGATGGTGATTTAAACATTGTGGATGAAATCGGCTATGAAAGTGTGATTCATTATGATAAGCGTGTCATGGATGGTATGAACAAATGGTGTATTGAGCACCATGGAGATGTATGTTTCTTTTATTCTTGAATCTTTTGTACTTTGTATTAATCTTCCATTCTAGAGTGGTTTGACACAAAAAGTTTTGGAATCCACCAAGACTCGTGCACGAGTTGAGAAAGAATTGTTGGAGTATCTACGCATCTATACCAAGAGTGGTGTTGCAGTTTTGGGTGGGAATTCTGTTCATATGGATAGAGCATTCATGATGAGGGAGTTTCCTAAAGTGCTGGCTCACTTACACTACAGAATCATTGATGTCTCAAGTATCCATGAAATATGCAAACGTCACAACCCACGCATAGTGAAACGTTGTCCAAAGAAGGTCAAGGCTCATACTGCACGTTCTGATATCATTGAATCCATTAACCAATTGAAATATTACAGAGCGAACTACTTTGTTCAACCATAGATAAACTTCGCCTATGGCGTTCAATTTTAAATGTACAAACATACAATGTAACCATCCAATAGACTTTAAACTACCTTTCTTAATAGACTATATATGCAATCTACTTTACCTTTAACCAAACCATGGATTCATTAAATCATGAATAAACCAACAATTTATCTTAACAATGGTTGCTCCAGTTATGTTTTAGTGTTGATTACGTTATCTTTTTTAAGTTTTGTTGATTTTCCGTCAGTACTAAACGTAATAAAAGTTTATATTGATTGCAAACAGCTTTAAACTATTAAGAACAACTGTGTGTATTTTTGTGTCACATAGTGTGTTTGCTTTTGTTTTGCATAACTGAGATGAACGGAGTATCGTATAGAGGTCGTTCCCAGAGTTCTGCTGCTTCCCAACCACCTTTGGACGATAAATATTTACCTCATAACAACAAGAAAATTACAGCCTCCAATATGGACTTGAAGAGCCGGTTCAACTTTAAAATCATTACCATAACGCTTCTCATCTGGTGCTTTGTGATAAACTACTATGAAAGATCGGTCGTCAAGAGAGCATTGAACAAGTGTGAGTGGTCCAAATGGGAGAATTGGAGTGCAGGGTCCGATCCTCATAGAATTGCATTATTTGCTGACCCACAAATTATGGATGCCTATTCATACCCAGGAAGACCGGCAATTGTCAACTTTCTAACAAGACACATCCTGGATAACTATCACAAAAGAAATTGGAACTTTGTCCAGGGGAAATTAGATCCTGATACCTCCATCTTCTTGGGTGATTTGTTCGATGGTGGGAGAAATTGGAATGATGAAGATTGGTTTGATGAATATAAAAGATTCAACACCATCTATGACAAAAAGAGTAATAGAAAGACAATAATGACAATACCTGGAAACCATGATATTGGATTTGGTGACACTGTTAATGTTACAAGTTTATTAAGATTCAAGACATTTTTTGGTCCAACTTCTGCAATTCATCGCATTGGTAATCATACCATCGTTATGCTTGATACCATCTCTCTATCAGATTATACAAACTCACAAGTGCTTTCTGATCCAAGACAAATTCTTGAATCGCTTGCTCCCTTTGATGAAAATGAACCACCAAGAATTATGATGTCTCATGTACCTTTGTATAGAGATCCAAAGACTCAAGTATGTGGTCCAAGAAGAGAATCAAAGAACCCATTCCCAATCCAGAAAGGTGTCCAATACCAAACCGTCATTGATTACACATTATCTCAGGAGATCTTGTCTAAAGTTAGACCTTTGATTGCATTCAGTGGTGATGACCATGATTACTGCCATGTGACACATCCATACAGCTTCAATGGTGAGCAACGTGCTGCTGAAGAAATCACAGTTAAGTCGTGTTCGATGAATATGGGTATTAAGAGACCAGCTATTCAGTTATTGTCATTGTACAATCCAACAAATGGCGCTCCTCAAGCTGGTAAAAAGACTTTCCAAACAGAGATTTGTTACTTGCCTGAACCATACAAATCAATGAAAATGTATATCATCACTGCTATTTCCAACTTGATTATGTTTTTGTTTATCTTTTTGTTACCTTATCAATGGCATGCATTTTCAACTAAAGTTGCCAATAAATTTGGTTACGATAACTTATCATTACCATCTTTCAACCAAGGTAAGCCTGTTCCAATTACCTTGTATAAGGATTACGTTGGCTTTGTGATGAATGGTTTCTTTGTCATAATTGGTGTCTTAACACTATTTTCTATCTACTATGGTGCATTCTGATTTAACTACACATACACTTTCATATATATACCACATCATGTACTGAAACAATACACACACAATCACTTTTAATGTTTTTTTAATATACACAGTTTTGTTCCTTCCTTGCTCTCTATGAAATAACTCATTCAATCAAATATATTCTTTTAACTTTGAAACATAACTGTTGGTTGAACTATAATCTGATCTCTTGATAATAAATTGTCTTAAAATGTATGGTTTCACGTTCGCCAAATGACCTTCCTTTGTCAATGAATTAATCAATTCAGGCTGAACTGTAAATAAATTGGCAATCTCTCTCAATACCTGGAACTTTTCAGTGATTTCAGGTAACTTCCATTCTTCAATTGCTGTTTGATAAGAAATAATATCCTTAGTAACAACAATACCACCCGTGGAATTGATTTGGAAGTTCTTAAAATGTTCAAACAACTGCTGGAAAGTATAATTACCCAATTCAATCAACATGGTCTTCAAATTTTCACCATTCAAATATTCAGAAAGTTGTAAGTTAAAATCACTCAAGAACATAGATAGTTGTTCACATGTGACAGTATCAGTATCAACCAATTCACCAACTTTTGGTATGAAATCTTTCTTTTTTTGTTTGGACAAGGCATTAGTTACTTTATCATGACATAGAGATAAAGTCTCCTTCATGATGGTGTTGATGGAAATTTCCACTCTTGAAACATAACCATTCGTCAAGTTGGTCATTTTTTGATTGATTTGTGGAGAATTGTTGGATAAAGGTAAAATTATGGTTCTAATGCAGGAGGAAACCAAATACAAAATCTGACTTGAAATCTTGACATTAGATAAATAACGGAAATCAATGTCATTTCTGTAATCTTGATGTAATAAATCTGTGTATGAAACTTCTAAACCCAAATCAACATAAGATTTACCAACACCAATCAATAAAATCTCCAGTAGTTCCAGGCCATGTTCAGCAGTCTTGTAAGGAGTCAATTCCAATATTCTCGATAAAGATTCGACAATAATCTTTAACATGTTTTCAACTTCTTCAATGTGTAATTGGGCATGTTGGTATTCAACTTGGTTGGCCACATCTGTAGATGATCCAGAAGCACCTTGCCTTTCTCTAAAGGAAGTTGTTCTTTCCAAATGTGTCTTCATAAAGTTCTTCAATTGACCCACTCTGCTTCTTCTGTTTAAATTATCATAATCATTGACATCACCTTCTAAGACAGACGATCTATTGTTCCCATTGGCAGTCTTCGCATGCAATTTGTTTTGAATCTTGGATTCATTCTGTTGTTCATAATTTGAAGTTATTGTGTAAAAGATGGATTCCAAAGTTTTCTTTTCCAATTCAAAGTACTTATGGTCTCCCAAATGTTCTGTAAATAAATCTGAATAACTTTGATCCAACACGGTGTTCAATTGGTCAACATCCTTCTTGAATGATAAGAAAAAGTTTTTCAAGTTCTTGGTGAAACTTCCAATAGAATTGTATAAAGAATATAGTGTTCTCAAATAGGCCAATGTGCTTGTAGAATAAGATGTCTTTAGCAATAACTCCACTCTAGATTGAATTTGTTGAGCATAGATTCTTTGAACAAATAAACATAAAACTTTGACAGGATCTCTGAAAACTTCAATAATAACTCTTGTTTCATCTTCAATAACCTTTTCAACTTCTTCAAATAAATCTTTTGCAAATTTATCAGATAGAGCTTGATGATTTGTTGGATCTGATAGTTGCTCCCAAATCTTGTGGTTTTCAATGTTATCTGGTAAATTATCAAATCTGTTCTTCTTTGTATCCAAGAAAACATCATTTTGGTTAACAAAATTCTTGATAACGGCAGTACCACCATTAAAATCTGTCAAAATGTCTGCTATATCTTTCATTTTATACATATTGTTTGCTCTGTACTCAGTGTTGAAATCATCCAATAAGGAATTTTCCATTGTCTCAGAGTACTTTTGTATTATATCATGACAAGCAGCAGATTTAGTTAAATCTTCAGAAACCAGTTTTTTAGATAATGACAGTAATTGGCCAACAGTAGCAGCACATTTCTTTTTATCGTTGATATCACCATTCATCAACTGATCCAATTCCTTTGATACGCCAACTTGATAAAAATCATTATAAATAGATACTAATGAAACTGTGACAATGGTTCTTTCTTTTGCCCCGATGGTTTTTGATAAATTCTCGCTCAATGGTGAGATTTGTGTTGAAATGTTGGTTATCTGATCGTCAAGATGCTTAAACTGGGAATTGACAGAATCAACTCTTGTAGTAAGCGAAAGAACATTACGACTATGGTCTAGTTCTAATTTTGAGACGTCTCGTTCCAAAATTTCCTTCTTGTTCAAGGCTTCTGTGTTTAACTTGTTTAGTTCTCTTAGTGTTGATTCAAATGTTCTAATATATGGTTTGGGGTCAAGATCTAAAAAGAATTGTGTTAAAAGGTGTTAACCAAAACGTATATACTTCATGGGCTTACATTCTAATGAATTCACTTCTGTTCCATTCAATGCATGGTCTTTGCTCAATTCTTCGATAAACTCATAAACAGTCAAGTTGTCCTAAATGGGTTAGTACGGGATCAAATCTGTAACGAAAAGGACAACCAAAAATCCTTACCAAAAAGTTATCTAAGGAAAGTAGTTTCCTTATACGTGGGTCGAGATCATAGATGGAGCCCATTGTGTTCTTGTTTTCTGTCCTTCTTGTCTGAAAGTGTGATCTACCGTTTGCTTCTTGGTTGTTTTGTTGTGCTATTTAGCCGCTGTCAATATGATTCGTTTCAAATTCAGGATTTACTCCGAGTTAATTTGATGGTCTATATAATTGGACTTGTTGAGTGAGTGATTGATTGGATCTCCTGTAGACAACTGATTGGCTCTGTCTGCCTTGTTTTCCTTCTTTTTGGTTGTTGATGTTGTTGTTTCTCTGTTTCTCTGTTGCGTTTTTTTGGTGTTGGAATTCTGAAAATCAAAATACATATTCAACTTTTAGACAGGTACGAGATCTTTGGTGTGTTGACTATGGACAATTAGGATGTAACTATGGCTGCTGAAGAGTTAACGATAAAGGAAGAACAGGTGCTTTCACTACTAAAGGAGATTCTTGCTGGGGTAAACAGAGTGTATGCCAATTGCTTTGTGAATCCTCTACGTTTATGAGTATTAACCTCTTTCTAGTGATTCAAACCTCAAGAAAAGTATTGAGATACTAGAACAAAACGGATCATCTATGAACCTGAGGAGTGATTTGCTTAAAGCTATTGAAAATATGACACAAATACTGCAAGCAATGTCGAAAAGTTGATGGAATCAACTATCAATGATCAATGCTGGTGTTCATGATAGTGGTATTGAAGTAATTGATAACGAGATATAACAACTATCATCTACAGCTTTGAGTTAAGCAATTCATTCTCTGTGTGTACATTATATATATATTAAATCCTTTCATCGTTCAATTCCCCCAGTAGTCTGTAGTCAGGCATTGCCAGCCATGCCAGTAACTCTCAATTAGTGTGTTGCATAAAAAAATCAAACAATCAATCATCAACATCATCCTTCAATCAGCATCAAGAACAACAAGAACAGCAAAAAAACAGCAAGGACACAGTAGTGCATCATATAAATATCACAGAATGAGCAAGGCAGATATAATCTTGGACAAGTACCAAGAAGACCTGATCAAGGAGAAGAAGGGCATCTTTGTCGAGAGTGAAGATGAAGACGACCTGTTGGAATTGCTTGAAGATGACGATGAGTTCCAGAACTACAGAGAACAACGTATTGAGCAGTTGAAGCAAAAGTAATGTTTTGCTTTTAATATCCTTAGAATATTTACCTATTAACACTTTTTTTTAGTATGAATGAAATAAGGAAGAATGTTGATGAAGGCTTCGGTCATGTCGAAACATTGTTGAATGAAGAGGCAGTTTTGCAAACCACAACAAAGTCAAAGAATGTTGTCATCCACTTCTTCCATCCTGGTTTTGTTAAGTGTGCAAAAATGGATGAAAAGCTACGTGTATGTATCCTTATTTTACCGTCATGAAGAAACTAACACATTGTTTAAGATTCTTGCTGAAAAGCATTTACAAACCAAATTCATAAGAATTGATGCTGAAAATGCACCATTTCTTGTCACAAGATTGCGTGTTAAAGTTTTACCTGTTGTTATTTTATACACCAATGGTGTTGAAGCCAATAGATTAGTTGGTTTTGACAAACTAAACTACGATGATAATTTTGAAGATTTTGACATTAAATCACTAGAAAACTTTTTATATTCCAATGGTAAATATTGTTTTAAACATATTTGTTAATATATATATATATATTAACAGTTGTTTTAGGGGTGATTCCAAGAAGAGCTAACAACTATCAAAGGGTAACAAAGACCAAAGCTGAAGATAGCGAAGAATCAGATTTGGATCTTTAACATGATAACAAAAAATGCTCGGCTCTTTTGAAAATTTTAGTCACCATTTTGCAGTTATAGTACTTGTTTTGTGACTTTTGTCTTGACAGATTTCTGTTTAAATGATGCTGTTGAAACCGAGGAAGATGAGAAGTGTGTGATTGAGATTGTTGGAGCTCTTGCTGTTTTGATTGTGATCTTTTGGACAAGATGAAGTCACCAACTTTGTATTTGTTGATATTCGTGTTGTTGTATTCTCCTTTTTCTTTGTCTCCTTCAAAAGAGTTCATGTTTCTGCATTGTCGCTGACGAAGTTGTAACCATTCTATCTGGTTTCTTGGAGACGAATTTATGACAGCAGCCAATTGGTTCAACGAATTGATTGTCATTGGAGTAGCCTTATAACGATTGGAATTTATTATTTAGATCATATAAATTGCACGAATATAAAATTTAATGTTACATATTGTTATAATTCATAGTGACACAAAAGTAGAATATACAAATAGCTCTACAAATATTGACCCAGGTGAGGAATTGATACACTTTATAAATTATGTTAACCTGTTGATGTTTCCATCCGGTATAGACTGTAATACTACTCTTATGTACATTGGATAGAAATTCTCCTCTACAACTTGTTATTATAACCAAGTTAAGATAACAGTTTGACACATAACAAACACATCCATACATCACTGCTCAATCACATGACACATTTAATGTGACTGCTTTTTTTTCAGTTTCCCAATTTTTCACTTTTGGTTTTGTTGCGCGGCCCAATTTTGAAATTTTTATCAAACAATCTGAGCCTGTCCGAAATTTAACAAACAACTTAACTTGAGTCCATCACCAACTTGGTAAGAAAGAAGCACTAATTGCAGACGAACCAAGATGCAAATTTTTGTTAAGACCCTAACAGGTAAGACCATTACCTTGGAAGTCGAATCCTCTGACACTATCGACAATGTCAAGGCCAAGATCCAAGACAAGGAAGGTATCCCACCAGACCAACAACGTTTGATCTTTGCTGGTAAGCAATTGGAAGACGGTAGAACTTTGTCTGACTACAACATCCAAAAGGAATCCACCTTGCACTTGGTCCTAAGATTGAGAGGTGGTGGTAAGAAGAGAAAGAAGAAGGTCTACACCACCCCAAAGAAGATTAAGCACAAGCACAAAAAGGTCAAATTGGCTGTCTTGACCTACTACAAGGTTGACAAGGATGGTAAGGTTGAACGTTTGAGAAGAGAATGTCCAGCTGCTACCTGTGGTGCTGGTGTCTTCATGGCTAACCACGGTGACCGTCAATACTGTGGTAAGTGTCACTTGACCTACTCTGCTAAGAACTAAGTTAGCTCTTAAATTAGATTAGTTAATTGATATTTCCATAACAAAATATTTAAACTATAATTGTAGTTTTGCGAGATGTATTTGTATTTGGTAAAAGGCTGCTCTGAATGCCTAAATATAAGCATTTTATAACTAAACTCCTCGTCAAGGTGCTTATAACTTATAACCTTTTAGCTACGAGGCTCGAGCTCATTGGAGCTGTCAACAGATTTACGGTTCGACAAAAAATACTTGATCTTATATCTACACAATTGTTAATAATTGAATATAGTCTATGATGAATGCTATATATGATGCTGTGCTGTTGTTTGTTGGGTGATATGCAAAGAAATAATACCATCTTATGTGTATGTTGGCAATTATTTCAAATTAAATAATTAAGTTCTTTAGTCTTCTCTGGTAAAGAATGAGCATCAATACTCACAAAGAAAAAGCAAATTATTGAATTATTGTCTTTGGAAAATCAAATCGCTTAAAGCCTTCTTTAATTGAACGTTGTCCTTTGCCAACTTCAATCTTTGGCTTTCAGATTTCATTAATTGTTCCATGACACGTTTCAACTCTTCCTCTTTCTTAATGTATGCTGATCTTAGGTTTTCGTAATTCATTAACAAGTCGTCATTGGAAGTAGCTGTGGTGTTGGTATTGGTGGTATTACTTACAATCGATGTTGCAGCAATGTCAGTCACTGATGGTGTGACTGTCTTCTTGGTGGTGATATTTGGAACAATAATAGTTGTAGTTGATGTTGTACCCTCATTAACTGAAGTGTTTGGAGAGTTAACACTTGATGTAGAAAACAACGAATCTGGTGATGCTGGAATCTCAATTTTGGTTTCTTGCTTAATAGCTGGAGATAGTGCTCTTCTCTTGGATGAACCTGGTGAGCCCGAATTGGTTTTTCGTCTTTTAAGTGTAGTGACAGTATCATTAGTTATAGGAATAATAAGTTGAGGATGTGATGGGATTTGATTTGTCTGATTCTCAACAAGAGGAATTGCATGCTGTTGTGGTAATGGTTGTTGGATCTGTTGAATTGGCTCAAATGCTTCTTGGGGAGGCAATGGAGTTGTCATTTCCTTTAACGTGAGATCTAAAGCCTCGTTCATCTCATCGATGGACAAGCTTGCCATTTGATGGTCGTTGTTGCTTAGTTCTGGGAACAAATTGTCCAGATCCAATTCATCCACCATATTGAACATCTTTGTGAATTTATATATACCCTGAATGACCTCACTCTTGTGTTAAAAAAAGAAGAGCAAAAGTGAAGTGGAAAGTGAATGGATCTAAGAGTTAAGCATATTATGTCTTTTCCAACTAATTTTTTTTTTTGTAATGGTGCCTTAAAAAAATTTTACACCATGCATGAAATGTTTACCTCATCACGTAGCGATGAGCTTGGAGATGAGAGTGTTGATGTATTAACGAAATGGGAGTGATAAATAGTTCAATAATAGTTGCAGATTATAATTGATGAGTAGTTATTAAATAACCTAAAAAAATAAAAGTTAATTCCAAGCTATCCCATAGAAAAACAAACTGCTTCCACTCAGATTCGAACTGAGGATCGCTACATTACTAGTGTAGCGCCTTACCAACTTGGCCATAGAAGCTTTTTGTTAAATAAAAAATTTCAGACTTCCACGCGTTCAGATAGCAGGTTTCAAGTCATTCCAAAATTTTCCTGCCGGTTTCTTTTAAAGTCCCTATACTCCATCAATTAATGCATAGTATCATCATAGCAGTTGATTAAAGTATTAATTCAAAGTTTTTATGTACTTCAACTCATCTTTTTTAGTATATCGTCGTTTCCCCGATTCCGTAATTAGTAGTACATATGTATTGCCAAATCCGTACAATAAACCGTTCCAATTATTCATTCGCTCTTAATATTTTGACTCGAGTGATGAGCATTGAGTATGTCTAACAAGACGCCATAGTTTCAAATTCCAATTCTACTTCATTAAACTTTCAACTCCCAAGTCCCAAGCTATATTGAACAAACCCCGGAACTTACTATAAAGTAAAACTCGAATTTTTAAATCTGTTTCTTTTTTTGCTTTATCAACAGAATTACCAAAATCGAAATATTATTTAAACATGGCCCCAAAAGTTGTTGCTGCCCTGCAAATTGGTTCTGAATCAACCACTGCTGAAACTTTGAACAAGATTCTTTCTTATGAACAAGAATTGATTGACAAAAAGGTTGAACTTGTTGTTATTCCTGAGGCCACTTTGGGTGGTTATCCAAAGGGTCAAAGTTTTGGCTCTTACGTCGGATACAGATTATCCTCTGGTCGTGAAGAATTTTTACAATACTACAATCAATCCATCAAAGTTCCAGAATCACAAGAAGTCAAGACTTTGGAAAAGTTTTCTGCAAAGATCAATGCTACAATTGCCATTGGTGTTATTGAAAATGGTGGTTCCACCTTGTACTGTACTTTGGTTTACATTGATCCTGTTTTGGGTTATGTGGGCAAGCACCGTAAACTATTACCAACTGCTTCTGAAAGGTTAATTTGGGGTAGTGGTGATGGTTCCACACTTCCAGTTGTTGAAAGTACTGTTGGTAGAATTGGTGGTGGTATCTGTTGGGAAAACTATGTTCCATTGTTCAGATCTGCCTATTACGCTAAAGGTTTAGATGTTTGGGTTGCTCCAACTGTGGATGCTAGAGAGATCTGGCAAACTTCTATGAGAACAATTGCTTATGAAGCCAGAACTTTCTTGGTTTCCGCTGTTCAATTCAAACCTGCTGTTCCAAAGGATCAAACTCCACCAGGTTGGGAAGAAGGTGCCAACTTGATCAATGGTGGTAGTATCATTGTAAGTCCTTTGGGTGAAGTTTTGGCTGGTCCATTAGTAGGTAAGGAAGGTCTATTAATTGCTTCGATTGATAAGGATGACGTTATTAGAGCCAGATTTGACTTTGATCCTTCTGGTCACTACTCAAGAGGTGATGTTTTTAGATTGACGGTTGATGAAACTCCAAGAAACGTTCAATTCATTAAAGACAAGTAAAGGGTACAATTTATTTAGATTTATACATAGTTCTTAGTTCTAGAACTTAGAGCCTGGAATACTAGAATATATTAATTCAACTCTAACTTACAAATTTGAAATTTGGAGATCACTGATCAGAACGGTTGCATTGGTTAATAAACAGTTCTTAATTCATGACCCAAATGGTATTACGGTTTACCTGTATTTAAATTTTATTTATTCTTTATTGAGCTTGGTTGCACTTCTAAGTTCTAACTTCTAAGATATGTCACATCACGATTCACGAGTCGCTAATTACTAATCATTATATATCAATTATCGTTTTGGAAGCTAATTATCAGTGATCACATTGTTAAATACATTGTTGGCATTAAAATATTAAAATATAGTAGTTTACAAATTTTAGTTAATAATATTTGTAATATCTTAGTAAGCAAAGAAAAATTATAGACAATTATTTTATGTATTTTTTCGTCCTTATGGACATTTGGTCAATTAGAAATAATACAGAGATGATCAGCAGTTCCCCTGCATAAGGATGAACCGTGTTACAAAGAGATTTAATTGTTTTTTGCAGAAATTTCTGTTTGAAAAGTTCTACAGACTACGACTACCTGTTTTACTACCCTCAAATTCAGTTAAGATACTTTACAAGGTTTTACGAGTAATAATTGATATCTGTTTTCGTTTTAGGTTCGATTTTCAAGAAATGAATTCTGGGATATTCAGCTCTGCTATCGGCATAATCAGTCTTTTGTTATTGTCTATTGAAAACCAATTAATGTAAATATACTATATCCTGTGTAATACTAATAATACACAGTAACACATTGCATTTGAAATTTGAAATTTTATTATTGTAGTTCTGAATGGTATGAATTTTCATGATCAACAGCTTTTGAAGATCGACTATCAAAAAATAACAGAGTAAAATTGATTCTTAAAACAGCTTGAGACCTCATCATTTCTTTATTTTTTTTCGGGTGTTTGATTCACAATACATAGCTTGAATCTTTATCTATATAGCAATATATATTGAACTGTATTCTAGCTTTTACTAGATTTTTTTCACAATAACGGATTCACCTGCAACTTCCAAGCTAAAAATTAAAAAAAACATTTCCGATACGGGGAGTCGAACCCCGGTCTGCTCGGTGAAAGCGAACCGTGCTAGCCGTTACACTATATCGGAAAATTTCTGAATTTTGAAAAACCTTGTCTTTTATTATATCATAGATAATTTTGAACTGTTTAGGCCCTGGGGCCTTTTTTTTCTTTACAATGTATCAGAGCATTCCAAATATTCAGTTATATATCTCTTAAAGTGTATAAACGTGGTTTTGCAATTTGTTTTATTTTTTCTTGTGTTTTTTTTAAATCTTTCATGATCTTTGTAATATGTAGACGTCATAATTAGCTACACACTGGACTCTTGAAAATTAAATTTTAGATCATATATAAAAGAAACAAGCTGTAATTTTGATAAAAAAATCTCATATATAGTTTAAAAATCTATGAAGATTAATAATTATTGCATTTCATTAACTGAATAAAGTCAATATTTTCGGCCGCGGCCGCGCCCGCGGCTGATCGATTTTTAAATATTTGATTTCATGACTAGTGCAAAAATTGTTAGTCTATTGTTTAGCTTTTTTAAAAAAATCGAATTAATATAAATTATATATACATGGACGGAGCTCAAAATGCACCAACAAGCTGCTTATATTTACCACAAGTTGAGATCCCATCATTATTTCAGTCTTTCTGATTGGTGATCGTTGATCTTCTTGCGGTTATGGTTTGTCGTATGGGTTGAAAGCAGGTCAAGTTTGCATCAGTCGAACTTACCAACATTCATAGAATGGCGATTGGCTCTACTGAGGAA
>JAJLVX010000009.1:63880-100967 GCA_030564525.1 Liangdongia berthetii | reverse complement strand
AAACATGGGTCAGTTCACATTTATCTCTGGATTTTGTGAATATTGACAATGAGACCAAATGGGTTTATGATAATATCATTGAGAAGGATAAACAACCTCAATATAGAAGAAGAAGATGGACAAGGACCGTGAAGAGATATTCTGAGTTGGAGCATGAACATGATTCCACAATAGAAGATTCAGATACAAGTGTGGATAACATTTCTTCAATCACTGGTACTACACCCTCAATTAATGTCAATACTAGTTTGGACTCAACAATTGGGGTAAACGTGGTATAACATAACACATGGTAACAATATGAATAATGAACAATAATGAATACTACAATTTAATAAAAATACTATCATTGATTTTGTAGATTTGGCTTCAAAGCCAATGATGAATCTCTATATATATTTATATTCAATAGTTGAAATCACATGAACAAAAGAGATAGGAAGGCAACAATGGCAGCAGAATATGTTGAAACCAACGTGTTTGCAGCACCTTGAGAAGTGGAAGTAGCTGATGCAGAAGTACCAGCAGTGGTAGATGTAGTGGCAGAACTCTTAGCAGTAACACTACTCTTGATAGTAGAAGAGGAAATATCAGAAGAAGAGACAACAGAAGCAGAAGAGGAAACTTTAGAAGAAGAGGGAGAGACAGAAACAGAGGTGCTAGCACCAGAGGAAGAAACGGAGGAACACTTCAATGTACCAGTTGGTTCAGTGGATAGTGCAGTATCAATGGAATGACAAGCATCAAGGGCTTGAGTCAAATAACTGCCGTAGTCTTGCCAAACGGTCCAACCACATTCCATGCATTTAGCGTACTCTTGCATGAACTTAGAAGAAGAGGAACACAAACAGTCAGTATCATAAGGACCAGAATATTTATCAGATGTGTTGTTGGTACAAGCAGAAGCAGCATTAATCATAGTACCACAGGTGCTGTGACAACTGAAGGTCGCACAATCATTGTCAGAAGCAGCTAGAGCGTAAGCATCAGGGTCTGGATGGGAAATAGCAACAGCTTCAGCGTAGGCCTCAGCATAGGCTTCAGCGGCAGCATAGGCGTGTGGGTTTGCATCTGCCCATGGGAAGGCATCAGCAATGGGGTTAGCCTTGACAACTAGAGCAGCAGCTAGGAATGAAAGAGATAAACGGGAGACTTGTTTCATTATTATAGAATAAGATATATTGATAAGTAAGTACTGTGTATAAAGAAGTTCAAGAATAAAATGTGGGAAACAACGCTTATTATTATAAGTTCAAGAATTTTGTTAATGTTGAATCTTGGTGGTCTTCGCAATACTAGTACTGCTGTAATGCAACAGAAAAGTACTTTAAAACTTAGGAGGTTTCACCACATCTCGATCCTCCAATGATCAATCCTGCAAAAATAAATGGCAGTAGGTGACACCCTGGGTTTTGAACATGATGCAAGTGATCGTTTTGATTACACTCCCAGAGCTTTAGTAGCTTTGTTATAGCATTTAATAACACTGTTGATCGTGGACCTCAAATCAAATCCTTCAATCTAGATTCTACATTCTATTATCTGAGACATGCATCGTAATTTGTAAATTTGTATCATGTATGCTTCTGGAATACATATGTCACTGTGCCAATCTCGATTCTCGAATCTCGATGCTCATTTTGATGCAAACATAAAAAGGTGTTTTTACTCTTTTCGTGATTGAAATTTGGGTGTTTTTTGTAACGGAGAATCGAGATGCAGTACCCTGCAGCTTGAACTCATCGAGTCATCTCAATTGGTGAAATGTTGTTCCTATTCTAGTAGAACTTACTACTTAGAAGTCTGAAGTTACTAGCGTGTTCAATGTTTTCATGCGTTGGCATGTTCCGATGATGATCTAGATTAAAATCTTTACTTAGTAATACATATGCTACAATAGTTTCAGGAGTATAGTCATGCTCAATGATCATTATTATTAATTAGACCGAGGATAATACAGTCCATAGATCACTTAGATCACTCAAACTCAATCCATTATTAACAGCGGAGATCACTTATTACCAAAGACTAAAAAGTCCAGATATGAAATCAAAAATGGTTGTCAAATTATACCTTTGTGTCATGGTGAGATGTGATTATTAAAGATGTCATATTAAAATCCACCGTGCTCAGCTCTGCATGAATTCATCAAGACTAAACAAACTATTCTTTAATTTGGTCTTCTCTTCTGTGGCCTTTTTACTGCTCAACAGATTCGACAAAGTATTCTTCTTTCTCTTCTTTGATCTTTCTTTAGCACTCGATTTGGTCACCTGTTGTTGTTGGTTCTGTTGAGCTTGGCGCTCTGGTGGGTCAAATTTAGACTCCCATTTAGCAACAAAAGCAGGCTGTGTATCTTTCATGGTATTATTGACACTCGCTGGAATATCTGGCTGTAATAGTGGAAATTCTTTACTATGCTTGCAGGCCAAACAGGTATACCGTAGGACTCTTTTTCTTGGTTTCCATGATTCTTTTCCTTTTCTAGCCTCTTTGTTCCTTTTCGACCCTTTTGTAGTTTTAGTTTTGGTATAAACTATCCTCATAGTTAAGCTGATTCCAGGAATCAACACTTGCTTGCACTTCTCACAAAACTTCAAGCCATTAGTTAGCTGCGGAGGAATGTTGAACCCTTTGTCGAATACCATCTTATCAAACTTATCAGTGTAGAGAGCACCAAGAGAGGGTGCGCTTGGGACTGCATGAGAGATGTCATAGAGATGCCTTATGTTCTTGCTGTTTGTCTCCATGGTGTTGTATACTTCTAAGTTGTGTGTTTTTGCTCTTCAAAGTGGTTGTTTAAATAATTTGTACTCGGTATATTTTTTTTTTTTTTTTTTGATCGCGCTAAAATCAATGGGCCATGGCCCATGGCCCATGGCTTTATTGATCTACTGTATATTTCATGTTTCAATGGTATGAATAGATTATCGATTATGTTATGTACTCTTAGGTGGTATGCTACTAAATAGTAAATACTTTTGAAAGTTGAAAGTTGAATTATAATATCTCAACCCTAAGCCCTTTTGTAACTTCATTTCACTGTAGTTGTTGCTAAAAATGTTAAATACTTTGCAGCTTGTGCAAAATTGAAAGCTAGCAACAAAGTAAACTCGTTATATAGACACAACTTGTTAAGCTCTCTTACCAACTGCTCATTATTTTCAACATCGACCACCACAAGTAGTATTGCATCTTTCTTCAACAAAGGTTTCATTTTCCTCGTTATATACTCTGGGTGTAGCTTATGATACTTTATGGACAAAAACAACACTTGTCTACCATTAACGAGATAATCATAAATATTTCTGGATTCAACATATGTCCAATTCACATTTGTGATAAGGTTCAACAACGGGTTCCCTGTTTGTGTTTTGTTCACTGATATAGTGATAGCCTTGTTAGCAGAGCCTGTTGGTTTATTGCGTTTGAGTGAGGATCTCTCCTTGTTGAATGAGTTTATCCGAGCAGAAGTTGGTTGACGTGACTGTGATGGTTCTCGTGTGTGGTTCTGTTGCTGATGTGTCTGTCTTTGTGAGTCTGTGGGTTGCGTCTTTGATTGTATAGATGATGATGAGGATGGTGTGGTTGTATTGATAGAGGCTGCTTCTCCTCTTAGCTTTTGCACACCAGCTAGGATACTAGCAAATGAAGTTGTATCTGTGCTTGGCTGTGTGTTGCTGTTGTTATTACTACCATTATTACTGTTGTTCTCTCCACTCATTATGAATGATTTTATATTATGAGACACATTTAGCTTGAGTCTTGAAAGTTCAATATTATTGAAATGCGGAAATAAAACGAAAATCTACAAATACAAAAAATGATGTTAAACATGAAAAACTAACCATTAATTAAACAGGCGATCTACTATGCGCTTTGACTATTCACAGCCAGCTCCATGATCAACCTTGTGGCCAAGTGTAGAAATGGATATGCACTGAAACTACTGATTTCATCATCGTTCTTGCTAACCTCATATTCTGGGGCTGCACTACCGTCACTAACATCCCAACCATCAAACTTGAAATCAACAAGATAGTTGTTAGGCTCCAATTGGAAAAGCTGGATGATCATCTTCATCATTTCTGGGATCTTTCTATTGGCACCATTGTTGTTGTTTAATGAGTTTGGAGAGTACTTCCAACGCACTCTAATCGTCCACAATTCATCTTCTTTCGGTTTGGTCCATTCTGCGCCTAAATTCTTCAATGCTCTGTAAATTTCACCCATCACATCTAATGGATATGATCTTGATCTAATACCAAAGTGCCATCTCGTTTTAGATTTCTTGGTGCTTATTGGCGTAATCTTGGAAATGGAATCAGGGCCGTATTGATGGACCATGTTAGCTCTATGTATTTGTGGTAATGAGGATGGCAAGATAGCAATGGTGTTCTCTGTGGATTGGTTCACCAATGAATTTGTTGATAATGCTTGATAAGTAACTTCGGAATCCTTGCCTGGACGTTTCTTGAAGTTATCGATTGTTGCATGTTCTCTGTGTTGCGTGGAGGAGTCATAAGAAGGAGGTGACTGACTCAAGAAAGTATCCAATTGATCGTTATGGTTCTTCCCTTTCAACCCATCTATCAAAGTCTTGTTTTCTTTGATTAGTAAATAACCCTCCATTATTTCATTTTGAGTTTTATTCTTCAAAGTTTCTAAAATCTCATCTTTATCATAACCCATTGTCTTCATTAAAATATTGACTGCATTCTCATCAATTTTTTTATCTGATGCCTTTGGAACATCGTTAGGGAGTAAATAGTTTGGAATATCCGTCGCAAACCATTCATCTTGCATAATCTCATGGATTGTAATTCTATTTAGTGGATTCACAACCAGCATTCTAGTCAACAGATTCTTAGCACCAGGACTCAAATAATTTGGCAAAGTGTAAACACCATTACTAATTTTCTTGAATAATGCTGGGATGAACTCATCATCAAATGGCAAACGACCACACAACATGACGTACAAAATAACACCACAAGACCAAACATCAACTTCTGGACCTGCATATAATTTCCCACTAATAACTTCAGGAGCAGCATAATTTGGAGAACCACAACTTGTTTTCAAAAAGTTACCATCACTCATGAAATTGGAAAGACCAAAATCTGCAATTTTCACGTTCAGTTGGTCATCTAATAACAAGTTTTCTGGTTTCAAATCTCTGTGGACAATCTTATGACGGTGACAATAGTCCACAGCACTGATTATTTGTTGGAAGAAACGTCTCGCCTCATTTTCGTCCATCTTACCCTTTTGAACAATGTAGTCAAACAACTCCTTCCCAGCAAACTCAATAACCATGATAATCTCCTCCTTGGACTTGATGACATCGTACAACTTGATAATATGCGGGTGTCTCAACAAACGTAGGTATGAGATCTCACGCTCAATTCTACCCTGCATGTCAGACTTTGCAAGGGTCTTTCGATTGATGATTTTAAGGGCAACCTTTTGGCCAGTGGTGAGATGGTAGGCCAATTTCACCTTACCGAAAGAACCCTCACCAAGCACCCTAATGATCTGGTACTTTCCAATAATCTCTCCAGAAGCGTGCCCTTCCTTTGACATTGTTTATATAATCTCTGTATAACTGTTGTTGGACTTCCTGTTTCCTGTTTCCTCTTCCTTCGTATGTTTTCTCCCTCTTGTCGTTGGTGCTGCTGAACTTCTCCATCTCCAAAATTTGCCACGTCACCCGGACACCACGGTATTTTCAAAAATTAATTAAATTATCAAAAATGTAAACAAAACAAAACAACACAACATTAAAACATCCACTGAGGAAGAATATACTACTACAAGAGCACCATGGATGAGCAGGAGTATCTTCAACCAGGTATGTAATGGATAGTATACACTTTATCTGGCTATTTATTTATCATTTTGATTTTCAGAATACTAACACACTTCTTTTAGACTTCAACCCAGCTTCTTGTAAAGTTGTTCAGTTGAGAAACATCTTGGTCCAACAAGACGTGTCATATCCTAACAATGCTAAGAAACAAGACTTGATCAACCTATTCAATGAACAGGTTAAACCAACTGCTGCTGAAAAGTTGTCATTGTTGAATAGTGTGGTTGCTGATGATGCTGGTATTGTTTACGTTGAAAAGAAGCACAAAAAGACTTCACCAAAGAAGAAAAAGAAGGATGAGGTTAAGGAACAAGAAGACGAACCAAAACTTGATGTAGATGATAAGAGAAAATCAAGATCAAGATCAAGACCTTCTTCAAGAGTCACTAGTGTGAATGAATTGGGTAATATTCCTGATTTGAAAAAAGATGCTGAGGAGGCAGAAGACAGCGAGGATGAAAAGTCCAGATTACGTGAACGGTCCCCAAAGAGATCTAAGAGTGAAAAACGAGAAAGATCACCAAAGAGAAAAGAAAAGGAAAAGAAGGAGAAGAAGGAGAAGAAAGAAAAGAAAGAATCAAAGAGAGAGAAATCGCCAAAAAGAAAGTCTTCTAAAAAGCATGAGGTTATTGTTCTTGTTTCTGATGATGAAGAGGAAGAGCTCACTGCAGCCAAGAAACAAGAAAAAGTTGCTGAACACTCTCCTTTCAAATTTGAACCAAAATATGAGACATCATTCTCTAACGAAAATGTCTTCCAATCCTCTGCTCAATCCTCCCCAAAACAAATTACTCCTTCCACTCAAGTTGTGCCAAAAAAGCGTTCTGCTTTTGAAGAGGAAGAGAACAATACACTTGAACAAACTGATGTTCCAAGAAAAACCAAAAAAGTTTCAAGACTTAAGAAATCTGGTGCTACAAAACCAGTCATGAAGAAGACAGCTTTTTCTAGTTCTCCAGCTCCATCCCCAATAAGATCTCCTACTAAGAAAGCATTGGAAATATCTAAGTTTGAATCATCTTCTCCTGATTTAGGTGGTAAGTTCAAAGCTGGTGAAAATGATGATTTCTTCAATTTTAAAAATGAGCCAGAGAGTGAATTGAACGCTACACCTCTTCACAATAAACTCGCTAATGAAACATTATATGAAACTCCTCATGATGGTAATTGCAGCAAAATCAGTATTGATTCATCTGCTGAACCAACACCTGTCAAACCCACACACACCACAAATTTGAAAAGAAGATCTTTAATGCCTGATTTTTCCAAGTTGAAAGTTAGTCAAGCGTTTGCAAAATCATTGGGTATCAGTGTAGAAGGCATTGATAGAGAAAAAGAACAAGAGCAAGAACAAGCGCATAGTGCACACCAAGAAGCGGAAGATAAAGATCTAGAATTACTGGAAGATGTTGATGAACATGAAGATTCTTTGAATGACTCAGCTTTGATTAATCTTCAAAAAGAAATTGAATCAACCAACACTGCCGTATTAGCTGAAACTGAAGATGCAATCAACAAAGTTAACCAAGTATTCAATGATACAGCCGAGCAAGACGAAGAAGAGCCAGAAAATCTTGGTATAGAATCCATTCAAGACGAGCAAAAGGTTGATGCTGATATCCTTGAAGAAAAGAATACTGAGACTGAAGGTAAAAAGACAGTATCTAGCTCAGTAACTACAAAATCATTTTCTAGATTGACCAAAGACTTTTTTAAGGGACTTTTTGCTGTGTTATACCGCGTGGTCGTATTTTTATTTTTTGTTGTTGCTGTTACTTTTTCGTTATGGTATCGTGATCAACGTGTTCTGATTGGTTATTGTGGTTTGGAAATTGATGAGCCAACTTTCCCAGGTACCGAAAATGAATACTTGTCTCAATTGGATTCTGCTTTAGAAACTTTGAAGCCTTCATGTTTACCATGTCCTGAAAATGCCATTTGTTTGCAGAATATGGAAATAAAATGTAAACAAGATTATGTTGTTCACAAGCCATGGTACAAATTTTACGATGTTTTCCCATTCAGCGACTACTGTGTTTATGATGATGAGAAGGAAAAAATCATTGATGAGATGCTATCAAAATCTTTGGAGCTCTTAAGACTTAAGAATGCTGGATCTCAATGTGGTGATGCTGATGATTTCACAGTTGGAATGACCTATGACGAATTGCATGATTTCTTTTACAACTCAAAAGTATGTGTGCTTTTTTAAATTATGAATCATATATATTTACTAATAACAAAACTATAGACCACCATTGATGATGAAGATTTTGATGAACTTTGGGCCAGAGTTGTCAGTGATTTGGAAAAAGAACCTGAAATTACTGTAAGGCAAGTTTGAAATATGATCGTATTAACTTCTTTAACTAACACATTATTCTAGACAAGATTCATCTCTAACGATTCAAAATCAACCAAAGACAAGTTATCCACCAATGAAGATGAAGAGAAGAGAGATTTTCAAGAAAGGGAGAAAATTTTTAGATCAACATCACTTGTGAAATTGAATATTACCTGCAAGTTTCAAAAAGAGGTTTATGAAAATTTCAAAGCTCATAAAGTTTTCATTTCAACAAGTGTCTTGTTGTTTTCTGTTGTACTAACAGTTTATCAGAAATTCCAAAGTTATAAACGCAAACAATTCAAGATTAAAGAAATTTCTGATATTATTTTGATCAAGTTACAAAAACAACAAGAGAATTCTATAAAAGACACAACCGGTCTTACGAATAGATACTTGAACAATATACAATTAAGAGATGAATTGCTTTCAAATTTGAAAAATTCACAAAAGTTTGAAATATGGGAATCTGTTTTGGCCAATGTTGAAAAAAACTCAAACATTAGAAGCTCTACTAAAGAGATTCATGGTGAGATTGTGAAGGTTTTAGAGTGGATTGGAGATCATTAGATTTTTTTATATATCCACATTGACAATGTTTCAGTAGTTATATTATGTTTTACTATTCTGTGTATCAATACTTATATAAATAATACTATTTTACTCTGTTGGTGTAGTTGTGGATCTTCGTATATTGTGCAGTAATTACTACATTATAAGTCCAATATTATATTCTACTCCAGCTTGTGAAAGAAATATTCCCATAAAATGTGTGTAGTGTATATTGTCATCATTAAAAAAAGTAATAAATGTATAAAGAAACAAACCCTAATGTATAAATAAAATGTAACCCAAAGTATCAGACAAATAAAAACAAACCATTCAAATCAAAACCGATGAAGCAAAAATAAACAAAAAAATCACCAAGAAAACTGACAATCCTAAAAATAATTACCATCAATTAATAACTTTTCTGTATCTGATAACATCTTTTCATCAAATAAATTGTCCACCGATAACTCATGAGTTTGTGAGTGATGACGGCGTTGATCATTTTGAACATTTGGTAAAATCACTTGCTGCTGCATTGGTACTGGCAATCCGTGTCCTTGGTATTTCCCTGATTTCTTTTGTTGGGAGTGATGATGAGATTGATGATGCTGCGTAGAGTCTTGTGGTGTTGAGCCAATCATGGAAGATGGCGTACCAATTTCACTTAACCCAGATGGGGAAATCATGGATAAACCTATGCTTGATGAGGAGTGATCAAATGATGCAGATGTTAGGGATGTATTGGAATCTAATGATTTGTTTGCATTGTCAATCTGGAAAGAAATATTTGTAGAAGAACTTGTAATCTGAGGTGGAACAATATTCACAGTGGTTTTAATGTTCTTGGTATTAGTGTTGTTATTATTTATATTGCTGTCTTCACCATTCTTTGATGGTGTAAACTTTGCCTGTGGCTGTGAAACTGTTCTTTTTAATGTCTTTTTAGAAATTGTTTTTGAAGATGCAACAGTTGTTGATGATCTAGCAAACTTCTTTTTCTTTTGTTTTGTAGGTTTTGCATTATTGGCAAAACTGTTAACATCTGTCATAATAATTTGAAATTTGGAGTTAGATGGGGCAGCAGCCATAGGCTTTGGTACTGATTTTGCAGTCTTTTTGAAGCAACCCATTTTGGGTATAACAGGATTTAAAACATCTGCTGAAGATGAGGAAGAGGCACCAGCAACATTAGCAGCAGCAGCAACCACAACGGCATTGGCACTATTATTAGTCTTAGCTTTAATACTAGATGATATTTTGGATGCTGGAGTAGGAGACGGTGGGATACATTTTTTAAGTTCCTCACGGACATCATCTCTTATAGCAGACGAGTTGATTTTGATTGTTGTCGGTGATGAGCCTAAGGGATCACTTCCTTCATTGTGTCTATTTTCATCATTTCCATCTAAATTAGTTCCATCAATACCCCCACCACGAGTCTTACTAACTCTTGGTGTAACAAACTTCTTGACTTCAGATATCTTTGAATAATCACGATAAGTCTTTTTCAAGCTTGGAGTTTGAAACAAATCAATATTGGAATTGAAGATCTGATTTTTGAATGGTGTTAAGCCCTTAGTAGCACTAGTACTTGAGACATCAATGTTTTTCAAGAAGTTTGGGGTACTCAAGTTAATACTTAGAGCCCTTAATGGAGTTCTACCAACTTGTGGTGTTCTGGTAACAATAGGAGACTCGTTAATTACTTCCCTGTAAAAACGCTCTGGGGAATTGAAAAACATATCAAAGTTCAACTCATGGTTGGAAAATGGTGTTGTATTTGTATTAGTGGTATTAGTCCCATTTGAAGCAGCAGCAGATATAAGAGATGAGTTCAAATTTACATTGTTGTTATTAATACTGGCGTTGTTGAGTTGAATGACACTATTGGACAAGGGAGTATTTTGAAAGATTCCATCTTGAATGTTACCCAAGCTATTGACCCAGGAGTCGTAATCTAAAGATTGATTGGCAGCATTTGCATCTTGTGATTGCATCTGAGCTTGGTACTGAGCCTGGTAAGGTTGGCCTTGGTTTTGGTTGTTCATCTTAGTGTGAGCAAAAAAAGTAAACAACCGGCGGGTTGAAACGAAAGGAGTGGGCTATAAGGGAATGAAAGTAACTTGTAGCGCAGAGAAAGCTGTCGTGGTCAATGTGATTAAACAGTAGTTAAATGTGAAGCGGTGCCCAGTACCTGTGTAGTGTATCCGGTGTTCGTTTGGTTCTTCTTGCTGTGGTGCAACACTTGTTGATAGTACTGTTTGGCTTTGGCTTTGTTTATGTTTTCTCGTTTGTTTATTTTAAAATTCTGAAACGATTTCGCGGCCTCGGAAGTCCGAGTCCAGGTCGGAATTGGATGAAAAGTAAACAAACCAAAAAACATAACACAGATGCAATTATTGTTCTTTTCATCACTTGCAATAGCAACAGCTATTTTGTACAGATAGCAATCATTATATTCATTAGTTAGAGTCTAATAATCATGACCACTGTTTTACAGGACTCACCAACTAAGCAGATTACCCAGAAGTTGGAGTCTTTCCATATTACGAGATCTAGATCTGACAACTACAATAACCAGGTGCCAAAGTTGGTTGTGATGAATCCAGACAATGAGGTTGACGAGAGTGTTGTGATTCAAGGTATCCCAGATTTTGGTGCTGATTATGAAGCTGACACAGTAATCCATAACAAGAATAACGCTGATACAACACTGCCAGACTGGATGAAAGTCAAACTTCAGATGCAACAGGATAAACAACAAAAACCTATGTTGAAGCCAAAATTAACTCCAGCATTACACTCTAACACACCTCTTGATGATGACAGTGAAATATCATTTCAAAATAATACATGGGAAGCTTTGAAGAAGGATTTGAATATTGATGATAGTTTTGTTGATGACGCGTTCAATAACAAACTTGGTGATAGGTTAGATTCCTTTAGTGGTGCTACAAATTTTAATACATACACCCAATCAGAATACAGTTTTCAAGATATGAAAAGTTTTAGGAAACCATCTAACCAGAGTTCATCGAATGCCACTGCAAAGGTCACGTCTTTCAATCCAAACAAATACATTGACTCACCAATGGCACAACCAAGACTAGTGCGAAATCTAGACTTTGCTTCAAATAGAAAACATAACAACTTTAACAGTGAAAATAAATCCATTATTGATAACAGTGAATTCATTTATAACTATGGTCTTAACAGCAATAGCAACAACAGTGATTTGGATATCATCACAGAATCTGATTCACAAATAAGATTAATAACACCATTGGATGAAAACATGAAATTTGATTCTGATCAAGGAAAATGGGTGTTTTCTGATATTGGCCATCTTAAACTAAAACAAACATATTCTGAAGAATTATTCATTGATGAAACATTTGATGATGAGGAGGATCATAAAAATAAGAATGATGACAAAAACATGTACACCCAAGATGCTGCTGAACCTGATTCTCAACATATCACAAACATTTCACAGTTAGATTTATCATTTTCAGAATCAAGAAAATACTTGATTGCTTCATTGACAAGTGTCATTACACCAGGTCTAAATTGGGATGATGTGAAAGATATAAACCTTTCAAATAAGAGCTTGATCAACGTTACTGGTTTACAAGAATTTGTTCCAAATGTCACAAAGTTAAATTTAAGTAATAACAAACTATCAAATCTAGAAGGTATACCATCATGTATACAAAACTTGATAATGACAAATAACAAGATGACAGATTTCTTCCCAAATTTTTCTAGATTGGAATTTTTGAAAACTATTGATCTTAGTTTTAACAGTTTAACAAAATTGGATTCATTTCAAAATTTGGTATGCTTAAGAACACTAAAGCTAGCACACAACAATATTGAGAAATTGATTGATCTTCCACATTTGCAAGTTTTGGATTTGTCTTTTAATAATGTGAATGGAGTTTTGGATTTTCAAAAACTGAAGTTTGATAACCTACAGATGTTGATTTTAAGTCATAATAAGATATCTAAGGTTTTGAATTTAACACAAGAGGAGTTGAGAGTACTAAAATGTGATGATAATGAAATAGAGGATTTTACTATTCAAACCAAAATGAATAAATTGAGAAAGTTAACACTTGCCCAAAACAAGCCAATGTCAATCTATTCCTCTTCAAATTTGTGCAATATGAAGTCACTTTCATTTGATGGATTCAGTTCATTTGATGGTATTTTTCCAAATCTTCAACATTTGAGAATCGACTACGTATCCAATATTGATTTATTAAACAATTTCATTACCAATGTAAACGCACATCTACTCACAATATCATTGGACCATTGCAACATTACTATTGAACAACTAGAATCAGCATTGGTTTTCAGACGCTTTAACCATTTGCAAAAGATTGATTTGTCAAACAATAATATTGACTGTTCATTTACAAAACTAGTGGAAGTACTAAAACAATTTAAAGATATCAATGGTGTTAACCTTGATAATAATCCAATCACAAGAAAGTTGGCGGGTGATTCTGATTCACAATTGTTTAGACTGATGTTACAAAAACTTTTAAAGGTATGAATTAAATATTATAAATTATTAATTACACTCTAGTTAAGGTTTGGTGTTTAAACCATGTATTTATAATATATTAAAATTTTATGATGGCGCAGCACAATATATATTATTATACATCTTCGTCTCAATCGATTATCATAATTAGTTGTCGAAGCAGCTGTACTAACATGCATTAACAGTTTATTAATTATAATTAAATAATATACACTTCAAAACTACAATTTATAATAATATTGGTGATTCTTTATTAATATTGTATTTAATTAATCTTATATAAGTTGCAGCTGGCTAGTACTGGATAAACTATACTAGCTGTGCAGTACTTTAATTATTAATGATCAGCTTAAATTATCAACAAATATTTAATACCTGCAGCCTGCATAAAAACATTCAACGTCCAATCTTGAATCAGCGACACTTTAATTAGACGTAAGTTGTGGTTGGGGTAATATCTGGGTTGATTGTATAACTGTTGGTTAGGGTGGTGGAACATCTGGACGTACCTGTTGGTTCTGTAGCAAATGAAGAATTTTCAGCAGCACAAGTTGCCAAGGCTGTGGACAAATATCCACCATAGTACTTCCACAAAGTCCAACCACAGTCCATACACTTTGGATAAAGGGCCATGAAAGCAGAATCGCTCTTGCACACACAGTTGTAGCTGTATGGACCAGCATAAGCATCACCACCATTGCAAGCTTCTGCCGCAATTATCAATTCACCGCAGACCATATGACAACTAATAGTTGCACAATCATCAGCGGAGGCAGCTAGAGCGTAAGCATCAGGATCTGGATGGGAAGTAGCAACAGCTTCAGCGTAGGCCTCAGCATAGGCTTCAGCAGCAGCATAGGCGTGTGGGTTTGCATTTGCCCATGGTAAGGCATCAGCAATAGCATCAGCAGAGGCAAAAGAGATGGTGGCAAAAATGGTGGCAAGGTTCAATAATTTCATCATGGAACTAAATTTTAAATAATATTGTTAATAAATTAATCTTGAATCTCATTAATAATTGGCTCCAATTATATTGACTGTTAAATTAATAACTTACAATTAAGTAATATCAATTGATCAGAATCGAAATATACTAGTAATTGAAAATATAGAAATCATACAGGGGATATTTACCCTTTTATATTTAAAAACACTCGTATTCTTGAATTTTGAAATGAATCACTTTCAATATAGTCATTGGTCAACTCAATTATGATCAGATTTTCTAGGATTATCTTGAGTATGTATGTTTATGCAGTCTCTATAGGCCACATATCGACAGTGGACACCAACTTCCAACTTCCAAGTCTACAACTGTAAAAATCTTGATCTATGTACTACTACTGAGCTAAATTAAAAGTTTGAACTTAGCCATCTCTAGACTTTAGAGCCTTGGGCCTTTGAATTTGGGTGTTTTTTAATTGCGATTTCATGAATGGTGAAACCATGGCTCATTGGCGTTGCTCAATAATAATCAAATGCAGACAAAACATGAATTGCAAATATTGTATTAGAGCTTGTTTCTCAAAGTAGTTTGCATTGAGCCTTTACCCTTTTAGCAGCGCATACCTGTTCGATATGCATTTAGCTTCAAAGTCTTATAGCTGGGGCTTAGTGTAGTTTCAACTTTCAAGACTTGATTTGCACTATGTACCATGTACTATGCACTATGCACTACGTAGTAGTAAAGATGTAGAATATAGACTGTACAGTGTACAGTGTACTTTTCTGCCTTGCTCTTGGAAATTCATACATATTTTTAACGTTCAACAGATGAGTTCAATCTGCAGGGTGCTGCACGAACACGTTAATTTTTCATTTTTTTCAACATCTCCGTTATCTTCGAGAAAAACACCCATGTATAATTGAACCCTTTGAATTTTGAAAACACCTTCTCAATTGCAGCAAATCATCAATCTAGAATGTTTCTGTTTCAGGTTGGAGAGGTTTGATGCATGTATCAGATTAAGAGATTTCTTATTTGACTGTTATCATTCAGTTTATCGGTACAAAATTCAAATGAAGAGTTGTTGCTCACCATTCTTTGGATGTTCTGGTGGGCTTAATAGATAAAATCAAAGAATCACAGATACCAATGTGTCTACCGTTTTGAAATATCATGCTTAGGGAATGATGAATCATGATTATTCGTGCGTGTATGTGGTGTATGCTCTTGATGTACCTTCCGCTGCATTGCAGTACTATTGCTTTAAGCTTAGCAGTGACATTGGATATTCAAACATTGGCACATACCTGAACTTGCTATATCAGGCCCAATTTCCTTCATTTCCATTCTTTTAGCACATCTTTTCCAATACATTCCATAGCTATGAAACAATTCATTCGTTTATTCATCTCGTTTCTAGCTGCTACTCTAGTTGTCAAGGCTAACCCCATTGCTGATGCATTCCCATGGGCAGACGCAAACCCACACGCCTATGCTGCTGCTGAAGCCTATGCTGAGGCCTACGCTGAAGCTGTTGCTATTTCCCATCCAGATCCTGATGCTTACGCTCTAGCTGCCTCTGCTGATGATTGTGCAACTATTAGTTGTCATATGGTCTGTGGTATGATGATTATTGGTGGTACTGGTTGTACAAACAATACGGAAAACACTTATGCTGGTCCTTACGATACTGACTGTTTGTGTGACTCCTCTTCTGATTTTATGAAACAGTATGCTGGCTGTATGTCCTGTGGTTGGACTTTGTGGAAGTATTACAGTGGGTACATGAGTGAAGCTCTAGCTGCTTGTCACGCTCTTAACTCAGCTCTGTCTACCGAACCAACAGGTACCTTGAGATGCTCCACTACATTGACCGATAGTTATACTGCTGATACTAATGTTAAGGCTTGTGAATACACAGGTGGATGTGAAACAACAACCACATCCTCCAGTTCCACCACGGAAAGTGCTGTTTTGACATCATCCACTACTGCTTCTGTCGCTACTTCATCCTCTGGTGTCATTCCAGTTTCTTCCACTACTCCAGCAACTGTCACATCAACATCTAGCACTAGTACAACTACTAAGTCCACTTACAGCGTTACCACTCGCACTGTGACCACTGACTTGTCGTTCGGTTTCACATACACACCAGAAAGACAGATTGACTGTACTACAAGTACCGTTAAACTTGCTGCTGCATCTAATGTTCCGATTTCTGTTGAATTAACAGCCTGGAATATTGCAACCAATACTACAAATAGTGCAGATATCTACAATGGTGTCCAATATCAGAGTTTTGATTATACCCTCTACTTTTTCTTAAACTTTACCACAGATCAAGAAGATGTTACTGATATTACTGTTTTAACCAACAGCACTTACAAGTGGCGTTACAATGGTAAATATCTTACAGATGTTCCAAAGTCTCCAAGTGAGATTTGGGTCAACTTGAAACAAGGTGTTATGGGGTACATCACTGCTACTGACCCAACTGCTTCCGCCCATGGGCATTCATATGTAATTACTTATAAAGGTCGCAGATACTTGTATGCTTATTCTTGTGATGAAGGCAGATTAACACTTGGTGGATTGAACATGGATTTATCTTCATTTGATGGCTGTGTTAAACTTGGATACTTATGGGGGTTGTTTATGGATTCCCCGGAAGATCTTTCTACATCTTCCAAGTATTGTTCTTCTCCTCATACTGAATCTGTTAGTACAACCATCAGTTTTAGACCAAATGCGGTTGCTACTTCCTCATTGGTAAGTACTTCAAGTTCCATTTCTAGTTCATCTAGTATTGCAAGTTCTTCATCAAGTGCATTCAGTTCTTCTGATTTGAGTTCCTCTATTGCATCTACTTCCTCTGAAGTTTTGAGTTCTGTTTCCAGTTCCAGTTTTTCCAGTGGTATTGTTTCTAGTTCTGCAGTTTCTAGTGCTAGTTCTGATGCCTCAAGCTCTAATGTTTCCAGTGCTTCATCCAGTGCTTCATCCAGTGCTTCATCCAGTGCTTCATCCAATGCTTCATCAAGTGCTTCATCCAGTGATGCTTCTTCTTCTCATAGCTCAATTTCCTTTACCTCGTCTGCTTCATCTAGTTCCTCTTTTGTTGTTGTTGCTACACCCGTCTTCAATGGTTCATTCTCCAACAATAAGCTAGATTGGAAGATTACTCTTCCAGGATCTTTTGGTCCATGGAGTGCTGTCTCCTTTGTTGGTGATAACAAGAAGTCTTCTGGTCAATTTGAATATGATTCAGCTCAAGTGTTGATCAACGGTGAAGTTTCCACAAATGCTACTGTTTCTGCACAGGGTGCTGATGTTTCTATTTCTTTTGATTTTAGTGTTAAAACATCCGATGTTGTTACCATTGAATTCAGCGGTGTCATTGTTTCAGGTTCTTCATTCACCTCCTCTGGTGTTTTATCTATTGTCACACCTGATGGTGGTCTTTCCAAGAGGGCTACATTGTCTTTTGACTTGACTAGCACTATCGATGTTGATGCATCTTCCATTTCTTCCAGTGCGTCATCTACTTCCTCTGTCATTTCTTCTTCTTCTGAAGTTTCCTCTGAATCATCTGTTATCTCTTCCTCTTCTTCTTCTGCTACTTCATCATCTTCTGGACAATCTACCTCTATTGTTAGCTCTTCTGCTTCTAGTTCCAGCTCAGTTGGTTCTTCCGAAGTGTCAAGTACTTCTTTAGTCGAGTCTGTTTCATCTGCTGCTTCCAGTGTCATTTCCTCTGCCTCTTCAAGCGTTGTCTCTAGTTCTTCCTCTGTTGAAACATCTTCTTCTGTCGCTACTTCCTCATCTTCTGAACAATCTAGCTCTGCTGTTAGCTCTTTTGCTTCTAGTTCCAGTTCAGTCAAATCTGTTCCATCTGCTGCTTCCAGTGTTGTTTCCTCCATTTCATCCAGTATCGCCTCCAGTGCTATCTCTGGTGCTTCTTCTATTGAAACATCCTCTTCTTCTTCTGCTGCTTACACTAACATCACATCTACTGTCACAGAAAATGATCAATCAACTACAGTTATTACTGTTACCTCTTGCTCTGCCACTGCTTGTACAGAGGCTGTTGTCACTACTGGTGTTACTGTTATCACCACCACAGAATCTGGTGTTGTTACTTCATACACCACTTATTGCCCATTGACTGGTACCACTTCTAACTCTGCGACTGCTTCAACTACCAAGACAGCTCCTTCCACCACTGTTGTCACTGTCACCTCTTGTTCCAGCAATGTCTGTACTGAAGCTCCAGTCACCACTGGTATCACAGTTGTCACCACTACTAAGGCTGGTGGTGTCACCACATACACCACTTACTGTCCTTTGAGCACTGACACAACTGCTGCTTCCACTGGTAAGGATGTAACTGTGACCACTTCAGAACAACAAGACTCTACTCAAACTCAACATTTGACTGTTACCACTGTTGTCACCGTCACATCTTGCTCTGCAGGTAGTTGCGTTGACACTACCAGTGCTGCTCTAGTCTCCACTGGTACTACCATTATTGATGGTACCGTGACCACTTACACCACTTACTGTCCAATCAGTGCTACTGAAACTGCAAAGACCTCTGGAGCACCTGCTGTTGAGACTGAACATGTTTCAGCTTCTGCTGATGTCTCCGCTGATGTTTCTGCTGGTGCATCTACTGATGTTTCTACTGCTGTTGGTGATTCTACTGGTGCTTCTACAAATACAGAGGTTTCCACCTCTACTGTCAAGACTGATGCCAATGCTGTTGCTTCTGGTGGCTCCGCTTCTCAAGAAACAGCTATTGTTGCACAAGGTACTGCGACTCCATCCACTACTGCTGGGACTTCCACAGCAGCAGTTTCCACTTTTGAAGGTTCTGCAAATGCAAAGAGCATGTTGATTTCGACATACTCTGCTGCTATTGTTGCCTTGTTATCTATTATGTTTATGTGATTTCATGTAATACATTGGCTTTAAAATGTTATGATTAAATTTTAGACTAGATTCTGTATGATGATTTGTAGTAGTAACTACACTACATATCTATGTAATTGAACTCCGATCATAATCACTTTGCTGCTGTTGCTGTAGTTGAAGTCAAAGCCCGTTGGGATTGTTAGATTAAAGACCCCGACGCTGGTTCGAATCTCAGTTTGTACTACATCATACACTTGAAACAATAGACGTCTGGGAAAGTGTACATCAGAAAACTAGCCACAGCTGCTGTTTGCTACCAATTTACTTTAATCAACTACTGTAACACTCAACACTCATCATACTTACTTCAAAGGGTAGTACTAACAATCATTTCAAAGCCCTTGAAGAAGGCCTCAAACTCCACCCAAACTCCAGCAGTAAACTCACCAATTCACGTTATTTTACAGTGGCGCTTTATTCTTTTCTCTAAAATTTTCACCGCCACGCTCTCCGTCTCTCTTCAGCCCACGAAACAGCCAATCACAGCCATCCACAGCCAATCACAGCGCTGTCGTTGTTAAGCACTAGCCTCAAATTTCACGTGACATCTCATCACAGCGCTGACCAGTGGAAAACATCCCAACACCACAGTACTCTCAACAGCCACTTTGCACATCCACATCGGGCTAGTAAAAAGTACCAGTAAAACTCATAACCAACTTCAACCTCCCAGAATCCTCTCTTTCTCTCCAGTGTTCATAGAGAAGAAGCTGTTGCTGTTAGCCCACTGATTTCTTGCCAACAACTACACCATGCTAGGCTCCTTCTACACAGCGGTCGAGAATATCACCACCTACTCAACAGTGGAAACAAGATCCACTACTCCAGTGGTGAAGTCCCACCATGTCTTGCTGAACAACACCGATCCATTTGCAACAATCGCCCAAGAATCCGTTGCCAATGTTGAAAAGACCACCGTCGTCTTTACTGATGATGAGACTTTGGTCAAGGCGCTTCCACATCTATACAACGTTGCTCCAAACACAATCATCAATGTTGCACTACACAACTACCAAAACATTTTGAGTTTGAAAGATCTGGGTTTCACCATCCTAGTCTCCAGTGAATACAACAACTTGGTTGGTGCTCTACATTTGGCCCATCTATTGGCTGGTCAACAGAAAACTCCTGTTCTGCATTTCATCGACTACAAAACAATCGCTGGTTCTAACAAGATTGGTCCTATTGAGTTGACTCCAGGTATTATTGACGCCTCACTTGAAGTTGAAAATGACAAAGATTTGATTTCTACCGCTTTGGAGTTTTTGCACTCAAAGGGTATCAAATATGACGCTTATGATTTTGTTAAAGGTTCTGGTAATGTTGCCATTGTCAACTTCACTTCATTGTTCCCAGAAATATCAACTTTGGGTCTTCCAGCAGTTAATATCAACATTTTGAAACCATTCAACTTGAAAAGTTTGTTGAGCAACTTAAATGTTGAATCCATTGCTATTTTGGAACAAAGCGTTTCCAAGAGATTAACAGCTTTCTCCCCATTGTTACTAGAGTTTTTCCAAGATTCTACTGCTTTGATTGATGCAAACATCTCCAAGATTGCATCTTCCACTCTGGGCCACATTGATTTGAAAAATTTGTCCAAAATCGTTGATGATGTTTTACACAACTTGAAATCCGCAAATCCTTCACAAAATTTGTTCTTTGGTGAAGAAGAAGATATCGTTCTATCAAAGACTAAGATTGAAGAAGTTGCTAAAATTTCCAAATTGGAAGCCTCTTATGTCACCATCTTGGATCAATTGTTTGGTGAAAACTTGAACATTTTAAACCAATTCAATTCTAAAGATATCAATGCATCAACTCCAGAATTCGGTTTTGGTAAATACATTTACTTGAACGAAGAACAACAAAAATTGGCTAAATTGGTCCATAATGCATTGGAAACTCCAGACAAATTTAATACTCCACAAACTACTGAATTGATTGAACTTTTGTCTAAATGGTTGATTCATGTTCGTGATTCTCAAGAATACTCACAAGACAAGATTGAAGAATTTAATAAGGCTGCCACTTTGATTGTCGATGCCTTATCCAAGGACAGTTCAGATTTGGCTCAATCACTATTGGCCCATAAAGATGCATTTTTCCTAAAGTCATCCTGGTTAATTGGTTCTGATGCTTGGGCTTATGACTTGGGTTCTTCTGGTGTACACCACGTCTTGAGTTCAAACGAAAACATCAACGTCTTGATCATTGACAATGAAACTTTCGAATCAAAGACAACCATCAAACCAAACTCTGCTCCTCGTAAGAAGGATATTGGTCTATACGCCATGAACTACGGTAATGCTTACGTTGGTTCCATTGCGATTTACTACTCATACACTCAAGTTTTGACAACTTTGATTGAAGCTGTGAAATTTAACGGTCCATCCATCATTCTAGCATACTTGCCAATCACAAGTGAAAATGATACCCCATTGGATTTGTTGACTAACACCAAGAAGAGTATTGAAACTGGTCATATTCCATTGTACCGTTACAACCCAACTTTGGAAGACCAAGATGATGTTTTCAAATTGGACTCCACTGTTATCAAGGACCAATTGAAGGACTTTTTGGATCGTGAAAACAAGTTGACTTTGTTGTCTAGAAAAAATCCACAATTTGCTAGAAATTTGCAACACAGTTATACTTCTTCTGTTAAGGCTAAGCAAGAAACTAAGGCTAAGCAAGCATATGATGAGCTATTAGAAGGGTTGTCTGGTCCTCCACTATCTGTTTATTTTGCTTCTGATGGTGGTAACGCTGAAAATGTTGCCAAGAAGATTGGTAAGCGTGCTTCTCAAAGAGGTTTGAAGACTACAGTTCTTTCAATGGATGATATTGTTTTGGAAGACTTGCCAACTGAAGAAAACATTGTTTTTGTGACTTCAACTTCTGGTCAAGGTGAATTCCCACAAAATGGTAAGAATTTCTGGGATTCTATCAAGAATTCAGGTGATTTAGATTTAGCATTCTCCAAGATTTCTGTTTTTGGGTTAGGTGATTCCAAATATTGGCCAAGAGCTCAAGACAAACATTATTACAACAAACCTGCTACTGATTTGTTCAACAGACTGTTGTTTTTGAATGCTAAGGAGTTGGTTCCATTGGGTCTGGGTGATGATCAAGATGCAGATGGTTTCAACACTGGTTACAACGAATGGGAACCAAAATTATGGAAAGCTTTAGGTGTTGATGACATCAAGACTGCTGATGAACCACCTCCAATCACCAATGAAGACATCAAGATTGCCTCAGATTTCCTAAGAGGTACCATTGCTGAAGGTTTGAAAGATGAATCCACCGGTGCCATTGCTTCTTCTGACCAACAATTGACCAAGTTCCATGGTATTTACATGCAAGATGATCGTGACTTGAGAGATGCTAGAAAGGCTGCTGGATTGGAACCATTCTACATTTTCATGGCTCGTGTTAGATTGCCAGGTGGTAACACTACTCCACAACAATGGTTGACTTTGAACAAGTTGGCTGATGAAAGAGGTAATGGTACTATCAAGTTAACGACCAGAGCTACCTATCAATTGCACGGTATTGTCAAGCACAATTTGAAACCAGCCATCAGAGCCATGAACTCTGTTTTGATGGATACTTTGGGTGCCTGTGGTGATGTTAATAGAAATGTTATGATCAGTGCACTACCAGGTAATGCATATGTTCATTCTCAAGTTGCTAAAGTTGCCACTAGAATTTCTGAGCATTTGTTACCACAAACCACTGCATACCATGAAATTTGGTTGAAGGGTGATGATCCAGAAGATGATGATCCACACTGGCCTGAAACTTTTGAAAAGAGAAAAGATGGCCCAAAGAAGGTTAAGACATTGGTTGCTGGTAACTCATTACTTGATGAAGAACCATTGTATGGTCCAACCTATCTACCAAGAAAATACAAGATCAATATCACTGTTCCACCATACAACGATGTTGATGTTTGGTCATCAGATGTTGGTTTGATTGCCATCATTGAGGACAATGAACTAATTGGTTTCAACGTTTTAGTTGGTGGTGGTATGGGTTCTACACATAACAACACCAAGACTTATCCACGTACTGGTTCCTCATTTGGTTTTGTTAAAGTTGACCAAATCCATATTGTTTGTGAAAAGATCATGTTAGTTCAAAGAGACCATGGTAACAGAAAGGATAGAAAGAATGCTAGATTGAAATACACAATTGATAATCTAGGTGTTGAGGTTTACAAGGCAAAGGTTGAAGAACTATGGGAATCCAAGTTTGAGCCAGAACGTCCATATGAAATCAAAGATAACATTGATCATTTCGGTTGGGTTACTGATGAATTGAACCTTCACCATTTCACCTGTTTCATTGAGAATGGTCGTGTTGAAAACACCCCAGAATTACCACAAAAGAATGGGTTGACCAAGATTGCTGAATATTTTGCCTCAAGACCACAATCAAAGGGTACTTTCAGATTGACTGGTAACCAACATTTGTTGATCTCACAAGTTTCTGACGAAGAACTACCTACTGTGAAACAATTGATGGCCCAATACAAGCTAGACAACACTGATTTCTCTGCTTTGAGATTATCATCTGCTGCATGTGTTGCGTTCCCAACCTGTGGTTTAGCCATGGCTGAATCTGAGAGATACTTGCCGGTGTTGATCAGAAAGATTGAAGACGCATTGGATGAGTATGGTTTGCGTCAGGACTCTATTGTTATGAGAATGACTGGGTGTCCGAATGGTTGCGCCAGACCATGGTTGGCTGAAGTTGCTCTTGTTGGTAAAGCCTATGGTGTGTATAACTTGATGCTGGGTGGTGGTTACCACGGGCAACGTTTGAATAAGATTTACAGACAGAGTATTAAAGAGGAGGAAGTGTTGAGTATTTTGAAGCCACTGTTCAAGAGATGGGCATTAGAGAGAGAAGATGGTGAGCATTTCGGTGACTTTTTGATCAGAGTTGGTGTCATTAAGCCAACTTTGGAAGGGAAGTATTTCCATGATGATATTCCAGAACAAGTTTAAGAACTTTAATGCATTGTTAGTCATTATTAATGTTCGGACTATTTATTTATAATTTTATTTATAATAGTATAGATATTGTAATTTATTTTTGTTAGAGAGAACTGTTTTTATTTGTAAACATAACATTAACAATTGTAGTAAGTACTATTTATGAGCGGAACCTCTAAAACAAAGATGCCCCGGAAAGTTGCATATTGCAAGTTGGAAGTTGGATCAACACTAAATATAGCCAGCAGTTCAAACTTCAGTGCCCTGTATTCTGGAAGGAACAGCTTCCTTGTTCTAGTTCGACTGTGTACATCCGTATGAGTATCACTGTCGAGCAACACTCCTTGCGATGAAGCCGTTTGAAGGGATAATATACGTAGTACTATACGGAAGTGAAAATAGAACGGATGAAGACTCAAGAGTCAAGAGTAAACAACTTTTGGCAGGGGTTGTAACTTGTAATTGATCAATTCTGTTTTTTACTAGTAAATATGACTACTCAGTGTACAGTGTAGACTTCACTTGGTTGCCGGCAGTTTCCAGTTGAAACTTGGAACTTGGAACAAAAAGGCTGTTTGAAGTTTGTACTTTGGAATCTAGATGTATAAATCTGCACAAGACGAAAACTTTTTGGGGTGTGGAATTTGGCAAGACCCAGCATTAACAATAGATTTATTCATAATGGCATCACAAAGGTGTTAATTACCTACATTGGCTGCTGGCATTGTGATGGGCCATGGCCATGGCCAAAGAGGAACAGGTTATGAATCTCTTCAATAGTATAAAAGTAAACACATCTAATTTATCTGCTCGCTTGCTTTGTTATAAGTTGTCTAATTTCTAGATGTAAAACAATAATACAACCAGCCGTTCCGTTATATGTTGTACTTTTGTTATAAATTTTAATTTGTTTTGTTTCTACTATTTCTAGCCTCTTGTTCAACTGATCAACGTCAGAAAATTAAAATGCATTTTTGGAAGTGGTCTGTTTATTTTTTCATTGTTGCTTTCAATTTTAAAGCCTTACAGAAGGGAAGAATCCGTATAATGGTGCAGCACTATAACTATGCTATAGTAACCACGGTCCACTACTATGTTCCACCTAAACATTATTTTATAGTACGTATGTACATTGAATTTTAGTTACTCGATTAGGAAATCTTCACGGACAGACAAAAACATCATCACTGCTACAAACTTCAAAGCGGAACATTGCGTCAAAAGTTGTATGGGAAGTGGTAGTGCTGGGTGATGATGGTGTAGAACTTGTAGAAGTATGTGTCAAAGACTAGAGTTACTGTCCGAGAGATGTGTAAAGTTTAGGGTATATTGGCCGGTTCTCAGGAAGTGAAAGGGTTCATGAAGGGATAGAATGAGGTGACAGGACATTGTGTTCAATGCTCATAAGATCAATCCATCCATGGGTTCATTTGTACATGCTACTACAAAATTCAAATGAGCTGATCTGATTCTTTTATTTTTCTGGCTTTCTCGCTTGACGATGAGGTTCTGCTGGCTTTAGCCTCAAAAGGCTAACAAAAGATGTTACTAGTTAGCGATGCACCCTGTTGATTCTTGATTCTTGAATCTTGAATGTTCAAACTTGAGTTGCTACGGAATGCACGGCTTCATCTGGTTAACTAATTGACACAGAACACGGCATAATTCTTTGTAACACGCGCATCACTTGTGTTTTTGGTGATATTTTGGTGTATTTTCTTTTATTTGGATCTCATGATTTTTAGTTGTCTTTGTCTTTGTCTGTGCAAATCTGTCCCTGACAGTGTAAGTTCTGTAGACATATGTATGATGATGCCGTGCCGTGCGTTTGTCTACGTTTTTTGCTAGCAAAAAAAATCGTGTGACAAAGCGAAAATACAGATGGGACAAAAGAGAGAAACTGAAAGAACAACTAGGAACAAATAGGAACAACTAGGAACAACCAGGAAATGTAATTATGAGAGGGATTTTACACCAAACATACCAACATCTGTAATGGAACCATGACCAGCAGGAATTTAGCATTTGAATTTTGTGTAACGTGTTTGTGAGCTGATTTTAGACGTTAGGGTTGGTAGTACTAGTAGCCAACGTCAATTGAGATGGTGGTCTATTTAAAGAGATCATGATCCTTCTGTTGTTGATGGTGGTTGGTTAGTTATTATTCATTATCATTATACTACAAATAATTCAGAGTATAACAAGAATACAACTATCACTACAATAATGTCTGCTTCTCAAGAAGATATCAATACCGCTGCTGCCTCTGTCCAATCCAACCAGGAAAAGCATGTCGTTAACGACCCAGAAGCTCAAAGATACGAAGCTTACCCAACTCCATTTGGTAAGTTCAATGCCAATGGTTTTGAAGGTTACACCTCTGTCTACGCTGACCCAGAAGAAACTCAAAACATGATGTACCCATTCACCGGTAATTTGAACTTGGGTTACCAACCAGTGCCAACTAGAAAGTACGCCAACCCAGTTCCAGCTGGTGTCTCTGCTTTGGGTATCTCATTGTTCACCTTGTCCTTGATCCTCCTAAGGACTAGACATGTTACTCAAGCCGCTATTGTTATCGGTCCTTTCTTCTTCTTGTCCTTTGTCGTTCAAATCATTGTTGGTATCTGGTCCATTGTTTTGGAAAACACCTATGCCGCTACCATCTTCCTATGTTACGGTGGTTTCTTTGGTTCCTACGCTGCTGTTTTGACTGGTGGATTTGGGGTTGTCGCTGCTTACACTGACACTGCTGAATTTGAAAACGCTTTGGGTTACTTCCTATCTGCTTGGACCATCTTTGCCATTATGACTTGGGTTGTCACTTTCAAGTCCACTTTGCCAATCTTTGCCTTGACCTTCTGTGTCTGGTTGTTCTTCCTATTGTTGACCATTGGTACTTTTGCTGGCTCTGAAGGTTGTCAAAAGGCTTCTGGTGTCTTTGGTTTCATTTCCGCTGTCGCTTGTTTCTACGTTGCTTACGTCGGTATGTCCAGTAAGGCCAACTCTTACTTTGTTGTCCCAACTACTTACATGCCAGGTTCTGTTACTCCAAACCACAAGAAGTTCTGGAACTTGAAGGTCTAAGAGGTTTAACTATAACTAGCTCTCGACTTTTATGCTGCTTTCAATGATCTATTTTTTTACCAACTGTGGTTTATCCACACTAATAATACTTACATTCTAGATGATATTTACGAGATTATGATCAAACTTAATAGGATTGCAATATATCCGTATATAATATGATAATTTAATGATCAATAGATATATTTATAGAACTTCTGTAGTGTTTTTAACTTGAAGTATCATTTCAAAATGCTTTAAAAGAGACATTCATGTGTTGATTTATTGGCAGATCACTGGGTGAACACTGCACTGAACAACATTCACAAAAGTGACATTAGGAATTAGGTTGGGTAACTGTCGCAGATTACAGTGTACTTGTTTGATGTGGATTGGAACTTGGATGACTCTACTAAAGTAGTAAAGAGTCAAGATTAAAAACACTCAGGCTTCAGTTTCGTAAAACTAATTTAGAACGGCTGTTTTAATGTAAGTATATGTGTCTTGGTGCGTTTTGTATGCATACTGTTACCGGGTCAACGTCATAAAAAGAGCCATTCACATAAGAAGCAGACAATTCTTACTGTATTGAAAAGAAATATACTACTGAACTTATATCCAATATACCCATTCATCTAATTGCTCATAAACAACACTTCGTTTCTCTTCCAGCAAACTCAATTGTGGTGAATGGTCCTTCAATTCGTCATTGGCATCCCGCAATGAGTCAAAAAGGGAAATAGTGAAAAAAAAAGCAAACCGCCACCTTTTCAGTGGTATCTTCAATTACTACTATTGTGAAATAAATAAAAACAATAAAAATGTCTTCCAAGTCTGTCAATGTTGCCATTATTGGTATGTAATTGTTGCTAGAGATACATTGTTGTTTCATTAATTGTATTCTAACTCTTGTTGGATTATAGGTACTGGTGTTGTTGGTTCTGCCTTTTTGAACCAATTCAAAAACTACTACAAGAACAACCAAGACAACATCATCTACAACGTCATCTTGATCTCCAAGTCCCGTAAGGCTTTGGTCTCTAACGACTATAAACCATTGGACTTGTCCAACTGGTCTGCTTCTGTTGAATCCTCCACTCAAGACGCTTTAACCATTGATGCTTTGTTGTACTTCTTGATCAAGTCACCATCCCCTGTCATCTTGGTTGATAACACCTCCAACGAAACCTTGGCTGAAAACTACTCCAAGTTCATCAAGAACGGTATCTCCATTGCCACCCCAAACAAGAAGGCCTTCTCTTCCAGTCTGTCATACTGGAACGAAATCTTTGCCAACTCCACTGCTGTCGGTGGTGGTTTGGTCTACCATGAAGCCACTGTTGGTGCTGGTTTGCCAATCATTGGTACTTTGAAAGACATGGTTGCCACCGGTGATGAAATCGAAAAGGTTGAAGGTATCTTCTCTGGTACTTTGTCCTACATTTTCAACGAATACTCCACCATTGAACCAAAGGATGTCAAGTTCTCTGACATCGTCAAGGTTGCAAAGAAGTTGGGTTACACTGAACCAGATCCAAGAGACGACTTGAACGGGCTGGATGTTGCCAGAAAAGTCACTATTTTGGCCAGAATTGCTGGTGCCAAGGTTGAATCTCCAACCTCTTTCCCAGTCCAATCTTTGATTCCAAAGGATTTGGAATCCGTCAAGTCTGGTGATGAATTCTTGGAAAAGCTGCCAAACTATGATGATGAACTTGCAAAGTTGAAGTCTGATGCTGCTTCCAAGAACAAGGTTTTGAGATTTGTTGGTTCTGCAGACTTGAAGACCAACACCGTCAAGGTTTCTGTCGAAGAATACGATTACTCTCACCCATTCGCTGCCTTGAAGGGCTCTGACAACGTCATTTCCATCAAGACCAAGCGTTACCAAAACCCATTGATCATTCAAGGTGCTGGTGCTGGTGCTGAAGTCACCGCTGCTGGTGTTTTGGCTGATGCCATCAAGATTGGTCAAAGAATTGCCAAATAAATATAATATTCACTTACATTTTAATGTTGAACTAATTCACCCTCATAGAAAAGATAAAAAAACAAAATATACAAACATTCATATATTGTTACAAATATCTATCTCGTAATAATCATTAAATTGAAAAACAATTGTTCATATTGTTAAGAATAATACTATCACTTTCAGCCCCATTCCATTTATCTTTAGCCTTAAGGAAGATTTCACGTAATTTATCAGCATCCAAGCATGTAGCTCTAAACTCTAACATAATCTTTTGTGAATCTAAAACTGAACGAGCATTGGCATTTTGAGAAGAATGTCCTGAAGAAATTGAGCTCACATTAACACGAGAAACATGTGTGTTATTTGGAGCCAAGAATAAATCTCCAGTGTCTCGAATTTCTGCAATATAAGCACCAGTCCCATGAATATACTGTGCATATTTAAACTTTGGCTTCCCCCAAGAATAAATAATATCAAAATCTTGATCATTGTTCTTGAAAAATAATGAGGCTCTATTGTCCAATAAGAATCCAGAATACTCCAACAAGTAAATATGATAAAAAAACTTGTTCTTCTCCATCATTTCACTGCAATAAAACTCCTCATCATTTGGATCCCATGGATTAATTGCCAACTTAATATCAACAAATGAATGGAATGGATTTAACCTTGGTATATCACACAGTTCATTCCATGGAGTTTCAACAAGTCTTAACCCATAACGTTCACACATTCTAGACCAGCCATTAATAGCGTCATCAATCAACTTTGGTGTCGTCGTCAACCACTCTAATCTTATGTGGAAACAATGATTTGGGTTATGAATGGTATCATAATGAACGGTGATAACTTCTTTTCTATATGAATGACCATTTGGATCCAAATCAAATTTTAAACTTTGACTCAACACAAACTTTCTGCGTTCAGTAGCAGTAGATAATCCAGTTATTGTCTTTCTCAATGAATTAGCATCAACTATATCCTGTGGTGCTATTATTGGTGTCATTGATGAAAATTTGGAACCTTTAGAACCTTTGGAAACAATAGAGTTGTTTCTAGAACGAGTGTTTTCTGAAAGGTGATCCTTAACAACTTCACTTAATAGGTAATCGTTAGAAATTTGATAGAAATAATGACCATCCAAGAATTTATGACGATTCTCAACATGAACAAATAATCCTTGATCCATCAATTCATTACCATAAGCAACTGCTTCATCTCTAGTGTTAATATCTTCAAAATTTTCCAATAGCCAACTAACCAATTCCAAACCAAGAAAACAGTTTGAATGTAGCTTCCAATGCCATTTTCTATCAATCAATTTCAACCCTTTAGAACTTTGCAAATCTCTTGCAATCTCTAATAAGGAAATGTTTTTGTTTAGTCTCTCATTCAAAGCATATTGACCAGATAAATAATCATCATTTATGTATTGTTCCTTTAAAAATGAAACCAAATCACCAGTGTAGAAACTAATTTCTGGGAAAATTTCCTCCTTTTTGGATTTGTTCTTCTTGCCTCTAGAGTCATCTGGTGAAAATTCACCACGATGTAAAGTGGAAATCAACTTTCTCAATCCTTCTACTCTAATTTCTTCTATATTCAGTTCTTCTTGACCACTATTGGATGCTAAAATAGTACTCTTTGGAACCTCAGATGGTAACAACACAAACTTGACTCTGTTAATAGTTCTATTATCTTCAATCAAGACATCATCATAACCAGCCAATATTTGATCGTATTTATTCCATTTATAATCTTGTGGTTTGATAATCAATGGATCTGGATTGAAAACATGGTAGTTATTTTGGTATCTAGTCTTAATAAAGACCTCTTTGAACCCTCCCTTTTGAATATCCGTGTTTGACCTATGGTAGATTTGAACATTGATGGTCTCATCATAATCACATGAAATTCTATGAATCTCTTCAGCCAATGATAGATAAATTCTTGAGCCACTGTATTCATCAGGAGATAAGTACTTAATCAGTAATGATGGGTTACCTTCACTTTGTCTTTTTCTTTCAACTCTAATAACCTTTTCACCATAACAAATCTGGAACCCTAGCATCAATCTTAAATGAATCATTTCACGCATCAAATCACCCGCAGTCATATATTTCTCATTATCAGCACTTAGTGAAATCGTATGTGTCTGAAATGTAAAATTGTTCTCAAAATCATTTAGTGAAGGAAACAGTGGAGTGGTGATTGGTAAATCTGAAGGAGATGATAAAGACCTCCACTTAATGATTCTTCTTTTAACATCTTTGGGAAAAACATCTTGCCACTTACCAACACATAAACCTGTAACCTCGCTGAATGATATTCTTCTTGATGGGTTATCAATTTCAGTCCACATTGTAGTCTTTAATGTATCTAATGTAGTGTGCACTTTCTTTGGTGGGGCCACTGTTGAGGTTTGGGGAATCTCTTTATTTAGGGATGGCGGTGTTATAGAAGCCTTTGTTTGTTTAAAGGACTGCATGAATGGTAATTTTCTAATTGGTTTGTTCTGAAGATTTGAGTTGCTAGTCTTTGTGGATTGTGAAAAGATGGAACTTGCATCTGAGACGGATCTTGAATCTGATTGTTTCAATGGTGATGAAGCTTTGGATTTGCTGATTTGTTGTAAAGAGCTCAATGCACTTCTAGAGACACTGAAAATAGGCTCTGCTGTTGTTTTTGGTTCAGCTTTGGAAATTGTACTGTTTGGTACTGTCCAAAACAGCGAAGATTTCTTTTTTGGTAATCTTATTGGTTCATTCTTTGCAGCATTCTGATGGTATTTGTTAACATTTGGATCAAAAATCATCTTATCATAATCATTCATAAAATCTGCAACGGTGGTTATAGTACTATCTTGCTTCAAATGCTCAACAGTCACAGTACTCATTTCATTCTCCATTATACCCATCATCTGTAATTCATAAATTTTGCATTGTGGGAACCATTGAGTACCATTCCTTGTTTTATCATTCCAAAAAGAAATGTCAATCCATCCGGGTATGCAATGCTTTAGTGTATCATTTGAATCTCTATATCTAAATAATGGAGTAACATGTAAAGGTGGTTGTGAGAGACAAATAATATCAACAGAGATCTCAGAATGCATTAATTTTTTACCAGTTTCAATCAAGTAATCATAGTCAACATCATATAACCCATTACCAGCGCTGATAACAATGAAATGTGTGGTTGTATGTCTTAAATCTGGGTCTCTAAATTTATCAAAAATTAGAGTTGTTGACAAGTTGATTGTATTCAAGATATCTGATTTGATATTTGGTAAGAATCTTGTGGTTTTGATGTTGTTGTCTTTGTCCCTATGACTTTCCAGAATATCTTTAATGAAATTTTCAAATTCATAACGCAATGATATCATAATTTCATTCCAGTGAACAATGTTGACTTGATCAACGACAATTCTATAGTAAACTTGTGAATTTTCAGGTCTTTCACCATCTTTCAATTCAGTCCATGGCTTTCCCGAATAATCAACATTTGCAGCAAACACTATTGTGACTAAATGATGTGTTCCTTGTTGTCTCCATTTCTTAAAGATCTTTGGAAACAATGAATTGATAACTTTATGGAACATAATTTCACCATCTTCTTCAAAATGATACATTTCTTCGGTGATCTGAATTAAAAACATTAATCTCGCACTCTCTGATCTGAATACAATCTTTGTATTTTCTCCAATGTAAGCAGAAAATACCTTCTTTCCATCTCGATAAATGCAAGCAACATTACACCGTATAGCATCCAAAAAGGTCAACTTCTGGTTTTTGTAGAGACAGGAGTTTTTCAACAAAGACGAAAGTTCCCACATATCACCTCTTGTTAAAGACAAATCTCTGATATGTATCTCCACTAGATCTGCTTCAATGTTTGCTTTGTCTTTGATTGTCACTGTAACCGGACTTCTTGTTGATATGTTCATTTCATTCTGCAAATGACCAGATTGAACGGAAACTTGTGCTAATTTTGATCTTCGTTGCAACTCATCACTCATCTTTCTAATTATGAAATACAGCCTTCTTCTCTTAGGTGAATCGTGACATTGTAATTCAGCAACATCACCTTCTTGGGCGCCAGGAATCTGGCTTAAATCCACGGATACCAGATTCTTATCAATCCGACTATCATGAAAGCTAGCCACTAGTTGCACCGGCTCATCAAGGTATACGATGTTTTCATCTCTCATTATGGAAGGCGCTGCGGCCAAATGTGTTTGTTTCTGCTGTTGATCCTGCTGGGATGCAAAAGATAATATTTGCTGACGTCTTGCTAGTGCTGAGCTCTCCAGCGTTAAAGAACCACCGGGACCCTTCTTCACTGTTCTCAGCGTCAGCACATTTGAGTTCATCATCTTTGCAATTGTGATTAATAGCCTCTCTAATCTTCTCGTGAGGTAGATTTCCTTTTCCTTTGTAGTGAAAGAGCAGCAATATTATCCGGTTGGGCACTACATCACGGTGTCTGGGTGTTTTGCATACTATCACCTAACTAGTACTATTAAAACTACAAAGAAAACTTAATATTTCAATTTGTGAATATTCAAAACGCGTTTCGGCATTATTACCTGATCTATTTAATATCTTGGTCATACTCTCTGATTGGTCTCTTTTCTGGAAGCTTGATCTTTCCGTTCTTCTCTTCGATACGGAATTGTACCAGCTTTAGCAAGTTGTACAGTGTATTCATGATTGGCACATCAATTCCATGTTCTTTACCAATTGCAATAGCATTCCCAAGAATAATCTCTAATTCCATATATCTACCTTTTCTAACATCAACAAGCATAGATGGGACATACCAGACACCATCATTCGCATGGATCATAATGTTTTTGACTTCTGGTTCTAAAATAACACCATCAGCCTTAGCCAAAGTATAAACTTCATCCATTAATGGCACAATCAAAGTCTTTAAAGCACCAGATTCTTGGATTCTACCAGCATCCAAATCCACTAGAGCTGCAGTGGTGTTGAAAGAAGCATTGTAAACCAACTTTCTCCATCTGGACTTCTTAACATTCTCGTCAAATTGGCATTCATTCTTTTCACTCTTGTACATCTCAACAAACTGCTTAGCCTTTGCGACTTGAAGTTCTTGATCCAAATTTGGATTTTCAAATGGCCCAACAAAAACTCTGTCCAAAACATGTTGATCAACAACACCGTTGATGTTAGTGGAACCAATCATCGTCACAACAGAAAGCACAATGTTCTTTGGAAACCTCTTAATGACACTCTTTTCAATACCAACACCGTTTTGCATTAAAAGAATAACTGTATTCTCGCTAACAGCATCTTGATAAATATCTTCATTGTTGAAAATATCTGGGATGTTCTTCAAAGTAACGATTAGGAAATCAAATGGCCCATGTTTGTTTGCTTCTTCAATTGATTGAACAACATTTGTAGGTCTGAAACCTTCGATGTGGCCATAGTTTGAAGAATCAATGGTGTATCCTTTCTCAGTCACAACTTTGTAATCTGAACGAATCAATGCTGTAACTTCAGATAAACCTTTGTATTCCAATGCATATGATGCAATGGCACCAACACCACCCATACCAACAATTAACACCTTTGACTTTGCCATTTTATGTCTTGTCTTCTTCTATCTGTCTGTGGGCAGTGAATTTAGGGTTTTAGCTGGAGTTTTCAATAAAAAAAAACTCCCCTGGATGCTGGAAGATACAGCAACCGATTTCCGTCAAATACTTCGATTTATGCTGCAAATTCTAGAACTTGGTGCTCTTACTGCACGGCATTCTCATGGAGTTTAAGTGACGCTATATCACATATTTTTCAGTTCTGTTTGGTTTGTTATTGGTGGATATCAAAAGTATGAAGATTCACTGTAGAGAAATCGGCGAACCCTTCCTTCGAAACTTAAGCTCTACTTTAGCATTAAAGGAAACTCCTCAAGATTCTAATTGATAATGTACTCAGGAGATTATATAGTATATACAGTGGTTAGATCTAACTATAAACCATTCAGACTTTTCATTTTTGCAGCTTATTTTAATTGTCTTTTCTCTGGTAGTGATATTTTCCCATTCTTCTCCAGTATACGGAACTGTACCAACTTCAATAAAGCATAAACTGTAGACAGAATTGGAACTTTTACGTTATATTCTTTACCAATGGCAATTGCATTTCCAAGAATAACTTCAAGCTCCATGTAATTATCATTTCTTACATCACTTAACATGGATGGAACATACCACACACCATCCTTCGCATGAATCATTGCACTCTTTGTGTTTGGATCTAGTACAACACCATCTGCTTCAGCAATTTTATAGACTTCATCCATCAATGGCAAAATCAATGTTTCAACACCACCAAATTTCTCAATTCTTCCAGCGTCCAAATTCACTAGTGCTGCGGTGGTGTTAAAAGTAGCGTTGTAAACTAGCTTTCTCCATCTGGACTCTTTAACATTTGGATCGTATTCTGCAACATTTCGATCATTAATATATAATTTGACAAACTCTTTAGCCTTATCTCGTTGAAGTTCAGCATCAATATTTGGATTTTCAAATGACCCCACATACACTCTATCTTTGATGGTTTGTGTGATAACGGCATTGGTATTATTGGCACCCACTAGAGTAACAGCTGACAAGACAACATTATTTGGAAATTTCTTGAATGCGTTCTTTTCAATACCTATACCATTTTACATCAAGACAATGGTAGTGTCTTTTGTGACACTTTTTTTCATAAACTTCTTCATTACTAAAAATGTCCGGTGTGTTCTTCAAAGTCACAACAACATAATTAAAGGGACCATGTTTGTTTGCTTCTTCAATCGACTTCACAACGTTTGTAGGTCTGAACTGTTTAACATTACCGTAATTCTTTGAGTTGATGATGTAGCATATGCACTGGAACTTACAGGATTATCCGAAGTTACTGCGTTAGTTCGTTCAGATTACGACACTGTGATTGAAAGGGCAACAGTACCAACACCACCCATCCCAACAATAAGAATTTTTGATTTTGCCATTTCGTTTGTATGTTGAAGTAATAGTTTGTGTTTTTTAATAATGCTTGACCTTTAAAGGACTATCATTGAACATTTTGAAGTGGGTTTCTTCATCACTTATAAGCCGGTTCCTGATGTGTCGCCATTGGCTTCTTTTAAGAATTTAAGCGACAATTGGCTCTGCGGCAACCTAGAAACAGTTAATGGAAATTAGTAACTGCTGTTCGCTCGCTGTTTTTTGTGTGAATTTATTCGCAATAGCGTAAATCATGTCATCAACATGCTGTTAATTTATAGATAGTTCAATAGAAATCCACATTAGTTCGTATAACATTTATTGCTTGGGTGACTTCAACATTAAAACTAAACTCATGAAGTCCAATTATATTCAATATATTTGTTTCATATTATTATTATCTATGAATAACTTATTATAAGTTTTAGCATCAATGACTTCAATGAATTTAACTACGATCTTAAAATTTTTAAAGACCGAATCGAAACAGAGTTAATTAAAATGCAAGTGATGCAGGTTTCTACATCCGAAAAGTAAACAAACAACTAGATTTGACATTTTATTAAAAATAATTACAATTTTAATGAAATATATACTTGGTTTGAAGACTATATAATACGAATATTTTATGAATATATATCATTAGATATTTTATAATGTATAAGTATCGACTTCTAGCGCCTGTTAATATATTACGCGCGCGCGCGGCCGCGCCGAAAATTTTGAATAAAGCTAATCTAAGGCATTTATTGTTGGTCTATTGTTCAGCTTGAAAA
>JAJLVX010000009.1:0-63780 GCA_030564525.1 Liangdongia berthetii | reverse complement strand
AATATCAGAAGACTACATCATCCAAACAAGAAAGGAAAATTAAAGTACATGGAAAGAAAACTAAACATAACAGTCTTTATTAAATAGAATTTGTTCATGAATAAACATTAATCTACAGTTAAAAAAAAAAAAATTAATTAATTATTATTAATTAATTATAAATAATTATATATTATTATAATTAATAAATAGCTTAATGTTTATTATTTCTAATCTTATTTAATCCACTTAATTTTAATCTCTACTATAATTCTTTTGATGTACCTTCAGTCTGCTGTAATTACTCTTCTCATGTTTCTAGGAACTCTGAAATTGGTGAAGTGGTACTTGACCAGATGAATCATCCTGTCCAGCGACCATTGTTGATCCTCATCATACTTCTTAAGTCGTCGTATATTTAACGTGACTCGCAGAAAGAGATTGAGTTCCTGTAATGATGTCAATGATTGATATAATGGCAACATAAAATCTTCAATTGATGTTCTATTCATATGTGGAGCAACCTGTGCCCAAATAGTCTTCACTGTGGGACATTCTGACAATAGATGCACCATCGTGTCGCTAGCCTTCTGTGTACAAAGTGGACAAGGGGCTTGATTGGAGAACCAGTAGTCATACTGACCCAAGGCGAACTTCTGGAGGAAATCGCTGCTTCCTGGTGCCTGTCTGTGTGCATATGCCAATTGTTTCCAAAATTTTGACCAATGTGTATCTGATGGTGAGAGGGCTGGTGGAACCCATGGAATATTTCGTGTGATGGGTTTGATGAAGGCCTCTTGCATTCGCTTATTGGTATGCTTGAAGCAGTCTTCAGTGATGTGCGACTCACCATAAACCATTTCTAGTTGTTTCAACCTTTTCTGCCAATATTTCTTTGAGCCTAGATATTTGGCTCGAGCCTTCTCTGGATCCAATCAGTGCCAATCCGGTTGTTGAGCTGGCTTCACAGGTGTCACCAACTGTTGCCATGCTTCAATTCTCTGTAGATCCTCTTCTGAAATGTATGAGAGTATGTTTGCCTTGCCCCTCTGTTCTTGTGTGACCAGCTTGGGTAAGATCTTTGTAAAACTTGTATTCTTCTCACTCTCTGTTTTCATATGTCTTTTCAGAAATGAATTTGGATGGAGATCATTTAGAAACTGAACCAATCTACCATCAATAAGATCAACCCACGAGCACCCTTCTCTGTCTTTTGGATTTCTGGATAATCTCTGGGGATTGGTGGGAGTACTGGCCAAAAGGGATCAAGATGCAAAAAAATTACAATTAGTACAACAAACTTAAGTAGTTCGAGAACACCGATGTGTTGCGATTTCTGTGGATTGAACACAGGACCTCCAGATCTTCAGTCTGGCGCTCTCCCGACTGAGCTAAAACCGCTTATTGAAAATTTTAAAAACCAAAAGTTTACCACATACGCAGTACTTTTAACATGGAACTGAAAGCCGGGTTACCGCCCAATCATTTACATCAACAAAACACCAGATTGCCACCGTAAGAAACCAGCTTGTGTTTGAGTCGAAGATAACAACTGCTTTACATCAATTGCAAGGGGAAATAATGGTTTTAGAGGCTACTGTCATTGTTATTGATAATTCAGAATACACCAGAAATGGTGACTACATAACCAACAGATATGAGGCACAATTGGATACCGTGGAGATGATCTTCCAAGCAAAGACAAACTCTAACCCAGAAAACACTGTTGGTATTATTTCATCTGGTGGTGAAGGCCCTCAAGTGTTGTGTACATTATCCAGTGATTTTGGTAAGATTCTAAGTGGTATTCATGAAACTAAGATTTCAGGGGAATTGCATTTCACTACTGGTATACAAGTTGCAGCACTAGCATTGAAGCATCGCCAAAACAAGATGCAACGTCAAAGAATAATCGCCTTTGTTGGTAGTCCAATCTCTGAAGGCGAAAAAGAACTTGAAAAATTGGCTAAGAAAATGAAGAAGAACAATGTTGCAATTGATTTCATCAACTATGGTGAAGAATCTGTCAACACTGCAAAATTGGAAAAGTTTATATCTATAGTGAATTCTCATGATAACAGCCATTTGGTGACGGTACCACCAAGCAACAACAAGATGCTTTATGAATTTGTTGGTTCCTCTCCAATAATTATGGATGAAGATGCTATTGCTGCTGGTGTTGGGGGTTTTGGTGGTGCAGGCGGTGATGATTTTGACTTTGGTGCTGATCCAAACATGGATCCAGATTTAGCATTAGCATTACGTTTATCCCTAGAAGAAGAACAGGCAAGACAGGCCAGAGAGTCCCAACAGAGAGCTCAACAGGAACAACAAGAAGGTGGTAATTTAGAAAGTATAAATGAGTCAAACGAGCCATCTGGAGATCAAGATGGTGATCATAGAATGACTTGAAAAGCAATAGATTTGTTTAGCTAATTAAATACAAATAGTTAACAGACTCGTTCTTTTTTCCCCCTCCACAAGCAAATATATCGAAGGGACCGTTTATAACTACTGTAGAATAAGCATAAACATACAGCTGCGCGTAAAGGGTGATTTACATATGTCTCTGAGAAGTGTCCACACAAATACATACATCCCTTTTGAAATATGTAATGGTCCCTACTAATCATGGATGCTAGCTATATTTTTTGTTTCTGACATCGGGAGTCTGGACTGCTCACGTTACGGTGTACTTATAATAACTTATTTATATTTCAATCAAAAATGATATAAAATTTGAAGACGTAGTAAAATCTAATATATATTTCCTCTTTTAAGGGATTGGATATTGGAGTTTACGTACTTTCTGCATTAATTTCATAATTTACCATATCTCAAAGCTAGATTTGTACATAAAAAAGTATCAAGTAACAAAAACAATAAAAAGCCATGGACAATGAACAATGGACAATGGACAATGGACACTGGATAGATCATAGTGGATAGTAGATTCCCTAAACGAGCAATGCATTTGGACGAATTGGACCAACTTTCAACAGGTGTTTGTGATGACGCACAATGCGCAGGTTACAGTTTGCAGTTCACATTGGTATACATACGTATGTACACGAGAAAAACTGTACAGCCCAAATCCAGCAACGTTTTTAGATAATTCATTGAATTCAGTGTCTACAAAATAATCACGTTCAATTTTTGCAATTCTCTACAAGTTACAACCTTTACTTCTTGGAAACACTGCTCTTTCAAATACTAGACATGAAATATAATGATACATAAACCAATATTTAAATTGCTGTTACACTGGCTCTATTACAAAGAGAAAATATTCAAAACTTTTGAAATGAAAGCTTTTTTTTTCAAAGATTCAACACCGTGGAATGTATTATTGACGTTACATAGTGCAGTAAGTAACAGCTGCATACGACAACAATAAATCCCTTTGAAAAAGCTTATTTTGATATACACATAACACTGTACAGTATAAAGTTCGACTTACAACAAAGATCTAGAGAATTTCGCAACCTGAGTCCTGACGTATTTGTTTCATAAATGCAATCAATGACATTATAGATATTCAAAGCCAGAGTCAGCTTTAAAAGATATAGAGCAACAGAGTGTAGATCATTAGGTACTGAAAAACTAGAAAATAATTCTTCTTTGATAATTTTGCTTTCAAAATTCACAGTTGAACACTCTTTATTAATTCTTGATTTGCAAATTGCTAGAGTGGTTTGAATGGATGAAATACGGCGAACATATGTCATTGGGATCTACTGCATTTTTACAAAAGGGATGCGTTCATGAGCCTTACATATCCATTCTTAAAAGTATGCTCACATATCAGTCAGGACTCACTGGTCAGGAGTCATCACTTCCAGAAACACCTTTAATTAAACAGAACAAGCCTCCGATAGGTTATTCACAAAATCACTAACCATACCATTGAAAGTTTCTGCATACAACTAAATATTGGAAGAACAATGCTTATATTTCCATGGACATCTTAATTTACTAATGAGCGTGTAGATCATGTGAAGGATATTTATTACCAAATTTCCTCATTATATGATAAATAGTCACCCATAAGGAGTCGAGGTAACACCTGTAAATGACAATAATTCATTTAACCATTAACACGCCACCTCCAAAATGAGCTGACTACAAAATCCCTATTGGTTATTATGTTTTTTTCCTGTGCGTTCTTTTTTAATACTCGTGAGTCGTTTGTCTCGTTACCTGGGGCTGGTGGTATTATTACTGCTAGCGTTACATTACTAACAAGCAATGCTGCGTCATAATAGAACTTCATGTGTATGTAAACACGGATAGAGAGTCAAAAGTCAAGACTCAAGAGCTTAAAGCAATGCTAATTAACTCATTCTCTGAAATTGGAACTCGAAAGGGCATTTTTTTGAAGTTCAATGGCCACAGTCAGCGTCCAAATGCATCGCTTATATGCATGCATCGCAGATCATGATGCTGCAATGTACACAACGCACATGAGAATACATCATAGTGCAGATATATGTAAAACCAGCTCAAACACTGATGCTTGGTCTCTCTCCGTCTAAAGTATTGAAAAATCTATAGTGTCCACTGTCCAGTACTGAGAGTAGTTAGTTCTTTAAATAAAGTGTTTAAGATCCTTTTTTTTTTGTTACTTTCAACACCCCAATTAATCTGTAATGATTGTTGTTTTTGCAATATCACCGAATAGTTTGAAATGTTAGTTCGACTGTTAAGATTAACAGGTCTCGCTGAACTCCTAATTTATTCAACCAAAAGAGAAAATCAAAAAGATGTTTAGTTATTGCTCTGCATTTGTTTCTTTTTTCCATCATTTCCACAGACAATCTTTGTAAATATTGTTTTGCGTTGCATTCTAATATTGCTGTACCTGTACGTCTGAGTCTTTACAACTGTTGGGTTACAAAAGTAAACTATACACAATTCCATTTTTCTATAAAGAAAGCAATTTCCGCTATTTAATTTAATATGAATATCCATTTGCAGTTCTCCAGAGATATATACACATCTAGTTGCAAAGATGTTACTCAAACCAACTTTATTAACACTCGCTTCTTTATGCATCTCTGCTACTGCTAAAAAGTTAGAGGGTGTATTCTCAAAATTAAACCACATTGACTTTTACTCAGGATCAGAAGGTGTTGGTGCGCCAAATGATTTGTATCAAGTTATTCTCACATGGGGTATTGATAAGGACCAAAACGCAGCTAAAGGTGATACATTTAGTCTACATATGCCTCATGTTATGGAAGTTAGAATGGGGGATTCCCAAAACTTGGTGAACTATTTTGATGTTACCTTCAATGACTACAGAACTATTTTGGGTAGATGTACTATCGATCAAGGTGGCCAGAGAAAGGATTACACAGATATTAACTGTGAAATAACTGCTGATTTGGAATGTTATGATTTTGAAGATTCTACCTTGCAAGGGTTGTTCGAATTTGATATTATGTTCAACCCAGGTGGTCGTAAAGAATTCTTGGAAGATGCTCAAACCTGGAAAGTTGGCCGTAACACAATTACTTTTAATGATGATTTGACAAATTCAATTGCATTCTATCAAACACCTGGTACCCAAAATGCTGTCCATATTGCAAGACATACCCAAAATAGCGAAGCGTTTATCTACTGGGCTGCCCCACAAGATATTTGTGGTGGTAGTGACATTACCAGTGGTACTTTGACTCTAGAAATTGATGATTCCGCTGAAGGTGCTGGTGGTTACTTGGATCAATCATCTACTGAAGTTTATTTGTCCGATAGCTTCAACAGCTTTGGTGTTGCTGAATCTGCTGATGATGTTACAGGTGTTTCAACTGATGTTAGTGGTTTGAAGGTGACTGTTTCTTTTGGTTCAATCTCTTCCACTGATCGTTTGTGGATGTCAACTTTTTATAAGTACGCTAACTGGCATGCTGGTGACGGTAAATTACATATTAATTACAACTACAACGTTAAATGTGACAACGGCAACACTAAAAAAGATTCTGATCAAATCCAGGTTCCAATTGTTTTGGCTAGGGCTGGTGCACATGGTGGTGATAATGGATTCTTACATACTGAAGCCGGCGCGTGTCCAAAAAAAAACATCTTCCAGCTTGACATCTTCCAGCTTGACATCTTTTTTGCAAATCACTTCATCATCCAATTTAGTTTCTTCCAGCTCTTCCCAACCAATCTTCAGCTCAAGCACTACTCCTGATATTGATGTTATCACTGTCACTACTACAGAATCTGATGGGAGATTGGTAACAAAAACCACAGCAACTTGTAAAAATTGCCCAAAGTCAACAGCATCTTCTAGCTGGTCTTTCCAATCCACAACCAGTCAAAGCGCCAGCTCAGATTTGACCAGCTCCAGAAGTCACGCTTCTTCTAGCTCTACCAGTTCAGATTACAGTTCAGTTTCTACAAGCTCCAGCTCCAATATCGAGTCTTCCAAGATTCCAAGTTCTCTTGAATCAATTTCTTCATCTGGATCCATTTCCATTAAAAGTTCGAGCTCTTCAGAAATTACATCATCCAGCTCTACTGGTTTTTCATCTAGCTCTGCATCACTCTTGTCAAGTTCTAGCACACCAGGTTCATCCAGTTCACTAGTTACAACATTGTCAAGTGTTTCTGGATCTTCTTTTATTGAATCATCTTCTAGAGCAACTACCTCTTCTAGTGAAGTTAGCTCATCCAGTTCAAGCTCATCAGCCCCAAGTTTTAGCTCCTTTGTTAAAACAACTTCAAGTGCCAGCAAAGAGAGTCATTCTGCTAGTACATCTACAGAGACCAAATTTTTTTCAAGTGATTCATACACTACTTTAACTTCATCTTCTCCAAACTCAAACATTTTATCTAGTTTTAGCTCTGCCATTACCACATCTTCTAGTACTGCAACAAGTTCAAATTTAAATTCAGGTGCTACTTCTTCAGCTTCAGGAACTGCTTCAACTTCAAGCTCTTCAAGTTCAAGAACAGTTTCTTCTTCTTCTTCTTCTTCTTCTTCTTCTTCTTCTTCCAGCGAAGTTATTTCTTCTTCTATTAACAGAAGTTTTAGCTCCAACTCCAGTTCAAGTAAAGCTTCTTTCAGTTTTTCTTCTTCTTCAACATCAGCTTCAGCTTCAAGTTCATCACATCCAAGCAAGAGCCACAAGGTTATCACTTCTACTGTTACAAGTACTTACTCCAGTGATTCATACACTACTTCCACATTGACTTCCTGTCTATCTTCCATTCATAAGGAAGGTTCAAGCTCATACTCTGCTACTAGTTCTAACATCTCACCATCTTCTTCAATAAGTTCGGGGGTTGCTACAAGCTCTAGTTCTGATTCTGTATTTTCCCTAAGTTCAAATGAAGGCAGATCTTTAACATCAGCTCCAGTTTCAGTTTCAAGTGCTGTATCTTCCAGTGCTTCTAAAAGTTCAGTTTCGATTCTAAGCTCCAGTGAAAGGGTTATTCCAAGTTCTTCCGTACCACCTGCTCTGCATTCCAGTCAAAGTTTTGAATCCACATCTTCAAATGTACCAAATACATCATCTTCTACATTTGTCACATCTAGTGGTTTAGTTCCAAACACTAGTTCTTCTTTTGTCTTCACTTCAGATTTAGTTTCATATTCTTCTTCTGACGCTATTCCACCAGCTTCAAACACGAGCTCGGGAGCTACCCCAGTTGCATCAACTACAACTTCTTCAAAAGAAAGAACTTTAACAAAATCAACTTTAAAAGTTCAAACTTCTTCCAACACTATTCCATCTTTCTCTCCATCTTTTGAAATTTCATCTTCCAACTTTACATACACTGGGAACACAAAGATGAAGACCCTTTCTACTTACAGCAAATCTGAATCCAGAACTGTTAAAACTACAACTGATGTTTTTACAACTACCGATTTTGCCCAAACAACCACAAGCAAACATGGTGCTAATGAGAATCCTAACACTTTTTCTATTGTAACTGCTCCATCTGTTTTATCTGCTAGTGTTTCAGTTAGTTCATCAAACGATAAGGAATCTGTTACAGTTCCAAGCCCATCTGGTCAACAATCAGTTTCTTCATCAGCTTCCGGTTTAGTTCCAACTACATTGGTACCATCTCCAAACCCTGGTAATGGTAATGACATTCCATCTTCACCAAGTGGTACTTCTTCATCACCAGCTGCGACAAAACATTCTGGTAACGGTGGTAGCAACAATCAAGGTGGTAATGGTAACAACAGTGGTTCAGAGTCTACACTATCATCCGCAGTTCCAAACAGTGGTAACAATGGTTTAACTTCTGTCTCATCTTCTACACTAGTTACAAACAATGGTAACAACAATCAAGGTGGTAACTCTGCATCATCATCTGTTACATCCAATCCAAGCTCAGTTTCGAATGGTGGTAAATCGAACAATGGTAACACTCCAAACAATGGTGATGTTCAAGCTCCAGGTAATAGTAACAGTAACGGTGGTCCAAGTCAAGGTTCTAGCAACAGTGCAAATGTTCCAGTTGTTACATTTGCTGCATCTCCTGCCATCACTACTGCCTCTCAGATGCCAAGCAGTGAAACTGGCCAAGCCTCTGTTAGTGTGTATGAAGGTTCCGGTAACAAGATTTCAACTTCTTTCTTGAGTGTTGTTTTTGGTGCAATTGTCTACTTGTTGTGAATCTTTAATGACCTTTAATTAAGGATGATCAAGACTTCTTGAGTTCTCCTTTTGGTCTTTTAATTGATCACAATTTTTAATGATATTAATCTGTTCTAAGTTGTTTGACTTCATGATGACTTTGGGTTAATGTTCAAGTTTATTTTTATCATATTATATTTAATATTCTAATTTTGTTATTGATAGCTGATACTGATTTCGGTATATCAACTAGTCTCTATATCTTCGACCAAACTCCTATAGACAATGAAGTCATGAATATTCTCATGATCATTTCAATTTTCAATGTTAATTACAATTGATGATAATGTACTCACTACACATTTGTAGGTTCCTTTATTGACATAACGCTTGTATACTTCCGCTTCCATCAAACCAACCAAGACTCAAGAGTCATATTAACAATAGAAGGCCCAAGGGTTCGGCGAAACGTATATGACGTTCATGAATCATTTTGCACCTACTACATACCTATTACTAATTTAATATACTACAATTATACCTTTGAAGGTCCATTTAACCATTTTCAATTGATATTATACTGAATCCACTCAATGCTCATCTACTACTGCAACTGCTGCAATAAGACTCAAGAATCTTCAAACCAGAAGTCAACTGATCAATTAAAAAAGTTAGAAGTTAGAACTGATAATATATTATAAATTTATAATTTATATAATACTTAATATTACCTCAACTTGAGTAATACTTTTACTAGTCAACTGTTAACTTTATATGATTTATGGCATAGCCGCATATCCTATAAGTTCCTTGAACCCGATTCGGATTTGCTGCTTATTTGTTACCCCGGATTACCAATAAACATCATGATGAGTCTTTAGAAATTAATACTATTTAAACAAGTACATTTACTATCACGATTCACTGATACAACGTGGAATCTGGATATTAATAATATAAGTCATAACTATAAACTGTACACTACACATACAAGTTACAGCCATGTCACAATTTGCTGAAAAAGACTTTGACTCAAACACTTATGAAGCCAACAGACCTAAATATCCAGTCACATTGTTTAAAGCGTTATATGAATATCATGAAGGTGGCAAGGATTTAGCTGTTGAAGTTGGTTGTGGTCCAGGTACATCATCTTTCCCAATGTTGCAGTACGTTGATAAGATTGTGGCTACGGATCCATCAGCTGTCATGATTGATGTTGGGAAGAAGCTCATCACTCCGGAAATTCAAGACAGATTACAGTTCAAAGTTGCTAATGGTGAAGATCTATCCCAAATTGTCACAAAGGATCATTCTCTTGATGTCCTTTTCTCTTCAGAGGCCATTCACTGGCTGGATCGTGAAAAGTTTTTCAAGGAAGCAGGTAGAGTGTTGAGAAGTGGTGGCACTTTGGCGTTTTGGGGGTATATGGAACCAAGATTCATTGATTTCCCTAAAGCTAATGATATTTATGAGCAATATGTTTTTGATGATCCAAAGTATATGAAGAATTACTGGCAACCAGGAAAACAAATCTTGAGACATTTTTACAGAGATATCAAAGTTCCAGAATCATTGTTTAAAGATATTGAAAAACATGATTATGTTCCATTGGTAACTAAACAACATACTGCTTATTACCAACATGACTATCAGTACAATCTGAAAAAATTACGTGCGTTTTTGAACTCTTGGAGTGCTGTTCATTCTTATAGAAAAGCTCACCCGGGTGAAGAAGACATTGTGGACGTTTTCATCAACAAGTTGAAGGAAGAGTTTAACTGGACCGATGAAACAGTTTTAAGAATTGAATTTGGTACGACATATACTTTTGCAAGAAGAATTTAATTAAGTTTACAGATCAACTTTCATAATTTATTATAAAATTTTTTTTATTCAAAACTTTTGGCAAACTCTTCACTAGTACCTTCTGTCCAGTTATACTTGTAAGCGGTATGATCTTCAGGAACAAAGTATTGACCCTTTTTACCATACAGATTTTCTCTAAAAGTTCCACCTGGAACTGGATATTCATCCCATAACAACCCTCTCTTACGCAATTCTGGGGACAACAATTCGACAATATCTTCAAAAGTTTGTGGATATGAAGCACTAACAAAGTTGAAACCATCAATACCACTAATATCAACATATCTTTCAATCTCATCTGCAATTTCTTGTGGAGTACCTAGTACTAATCTCTTTTTACCAGTACCAACACCAATTTGTTGAGCAACTTCTTCTCTGGTCTTGACTGCATTGTTAGTGATGTACATACTCACAGCACTTTGCATTGCTTGTGAATCAACAGCTTCCAGATCTTGGTCTGGGGCAAACTTGCTCAAGTCAACACCTGTCCAACCACCAAGTAGGGCCTGCTTACCTTCTGAATGGTGATATTTCAACAATTCTTTAAATTTGGCTTCAGCTTCTTCATGGGTATTACCAACTATGATTGTTAACTCAGAAATAAACTTGATGTGAGATGGATCTCTATGGTATTTCTCAACAGCAATTTTTTTAACGCCATCAATACTTTCTTTTAATTCTTCTGGTGAGAACCCAACAATAAATGCAACTTCAGCATTCTTTGCAGCAAAGTCTCGACCTTTTGTAGAAGCACCGGCTTGCAACAAGACAGGGATACGTTGTGGAGAAGGTTCAGTGATGAAAGGGCCTGGAACATTATAAAATTCACCTTTGTGATTAATTTCTCTGATTCTTTTAGGGTCAGCATACACAAGATTTTTCTCATCTAGAACAACAGCATCATCTCTCCAAGAACTCAACAATAACTTGTACACAACTTCCAGATACTCTTCAGCCTTATCATAACGCTTATCATGTGCTGGCAACTCACCATCTCTTAAAATATTTCTAGCAGCACTCTTCAAATACGAAGTGACAATATTCCAACCCACACGACCTTCAGTAGCATGATCCAATGAGGCCAATCTTCTAGCAAACAAATAAGGTGCTTCACTAATAGTACTGAAAGTTACACCGAAACTCACAGTCTCAGTAGCAGCAGCCATAGCACTCACATACGCAGATGGATCAACCAAGGGGAACTGTGCTCCAGATCTCGCAACTGCATCAATATTATGAGGCCCGTTGTACACGTCGTATGGACCCAGGACATCAGCGATGAAGACAGCGTTGAACTTGGCCTTTTCTGCAAGTTGGGCGATGTGGGTCCAGTACTTTGCAGACTTGTATTGGCGTGATTGATCCTTTGGATTGGCCCAGTTTGCTGGGTTCAGATGTGATGGGGCTGGAAGAACCATTAGGTTCAGGATTAGAGGTTTCCTTTCCTTTGTTTTTTGTTTCTTTGTAACTGGTTCGGTCATTGTAGTATGTGTACTTTGATGGTTAAATATAACAAGCAGAATTGAAGTGTTAGGCTTTAGCACTTTTATATCGTCAAGATCCAGTTAACCTGTTGTGAATGTAGTTACAACTTACTAGTAACTACAGTCTACTAGAGACCACTCACCAGAATACATCAGCTCATCTTGAATTAATTGGTCCTCGTCGGAAATTTAATTCCTGATGGGATTCCACACTGAATGACGCGACCCAACTGTGGATACTTTTTTCGTTTTTCTGGGTGTCTTGCATCACGAGAAAAACAGAGAAAAATGCGAACCCTTTTTCCTTTTGGGAAGTGTTGGAGATTAGAGGATAAATCTAGGAAGATCCGTATCTTGTGTTAAAGGACGATGAGCCCAATCGCCAAGAAACAGAAAGTTGAAGAATCACCAAAGGGAATACCAAAGGAAACAGCCAAGGAAACAGTTCCAGAGTTTGAAGCTTTACAAAAAATCTTTCAATTCAGTGAAAAATCAGTCTTTACAGAAAACCCTTGGTACATCATCGTTGCAGTCGTCTATACTGTTAAACGTCAATTTCAGAATCTAGTTTCAGTGACTAAATATGCCCTATCCCAAACTGATGGTTCAATCGAAGCCAAGAAAACCGTGGTTAGACGTATAAGAGAAGCCTTGTTTAAAAACGGTGTGTTGTACGGTAACGCCGTCATGATCAATGCTCTTGTTGAATTGAGAGAAAACATTGACATTGAACTATTTGAGAGTGAATCTTACAGAGACCCAAACGCATCAATTGAGGAGTTGACCAAGAATGGAGTTGAAGTGTTTAGAAGAACATATGGAGCTACTGCCGACAGTGCCTTAGAATTATTAAAAGACGTGCATCCAGACTACCCGTATTCTGCAACGGCATTGATTTTTGGTCCATTGTTTGGGTTTTATGATATTTTGAACCCCGCAGAGACATCATTGACAATGGTTTCCACATTCATTGCATATGATTTACCAAGACAGGCTAAATGGCATTTGAATGGTGCTTTTAGAAACGGTGCTACAGAAGAAGAAGTGCTGAGTGCACGAAAGTTGATAATCACAGTTTCCGGGATTGATGAGCAAGAAGTTCCTTTATTAGACCCAAATGCATTAGATTTGTGATAAATAGTTCTATGAGATGTTAGCCATGAGAAATTCAAAACATGAAAAAAACGCTGCGCTGGCTACTATAGCCTTTGTAGATATGACACCAAGACCTCTGTATGTATTAAGTGTAGGTATTTGCAAAAAGGTTCTTTTTATTAACGGGACTGGTTCCAAGTTGTTTGATTGTCTGATAATGTTTGCAATTATATCTCTTTGAGTTAATGATTTGACAGTGTCTACCGGGAACATCACAACCCAATAAGCAACACCAGCAATAGCACCAGATATTGGAACACTAATTGTTTTCAAAGAGATGGATGTACCTGGAATCGTTTCACCACCAATTTTCTGAAATAACAATTTACTAGTTTCATAAGAACAATAATAAACACCACCACCAAGCGAATCTCTAATGAAATGTAATCTAAACCCAGAATATAAACCAGAGACACCTTTAGTTTTAATAATCTGTTTCACAACATCACTAGTTTTGATAGAGCTAGAAATTTCTGGATTGATATTAGCTCTTGCAGTCAAGACATAGATTTGTGAAAACAATTTTGTGAATTCAAAAGGACCAGTGAAACAACAAGTACAAGCACCAGCAAATGTACCAGCACTCAAAGCGATTGGGAAATTTCTCAAGATAGGGTCTATGTCATTACTGAGGAATGAATAATTGAAAGAAGGTTTCGAGAAAGTATACGTGGAAACACTTAACGATCTTGAAAATGCAGTTGAGATTAATGGTGCAATCAATCCTCTGAATAAGCCTTGGACACCTTCAGTTCTGATTGTTGATTTAAAACAATCAACGACCCCGTTAAAGTTATGTGTTTGTATTCTGTTTTTGATGGAATCTAATGGAAACCCAGTAGTTGTGGAAAACAACGAGGATGCATAAGAAAAAAGCGTATGCTTCCAAGGTTTCAATGGATCTGGTAAAATGTTGTAAGATGTTGAAGTATCAAGTTTACCTGTGATTGCTGGGATGACAGAAGACATTAATAAAAACACGTTTGTTATTATTGATATTGAATAAAAACCTCAAAGTTAAAAAGAAATGAAGAAGGAATTCGACTTGTCAAGTCATCTTTTGAAACTCATTTATTATTTGTTGATAATTGCGACTCGCGAGTAGTACTACTACTATTGTTGTATCGTTGATATGCATAACGATGATTCAACATGACTCAAAAGATTTCCATTTTAATAATATTATTAACCACTGTTACCCTCTTGCAACAGGGTAACAGTGTCTTTAACCTTTCATGCTTTATAGCCTGGGCGCATAACCGCGCATTACCGCGGATCGATTCCACGTGAGTTCCACAGGGTAAGCTTTCGGATGTTACCGCAAAAAGAAATAAATTCAGTTTTTTTAGTTTTTCACTGCAGGATGATGTCAAGATTACATAACGTTTTTTTCACACTGAAATTGTGAAAACTAAAGGCCAAAAAAGTGACTCGTGAGAAATTAATTTATTGTTTTGATGCAGGGAATGAGATTTATATAAAAAAAAGACACATAATAGATACCGCATTTATAATCCCAGGAACAGCACTTGTTGTTTTTATCATCGATCGCAACTTATCAATCATTATCATTCAGTTATGGACGGACCACAAGGCTCAAACTAGGCAAACCCTCACTCTACTCCAATAAGAAAAATTTTCTCCTCGAAACGGAACTCATATGTCACTCCGCATTAACATGCATTGCGCAAGTTAAACAGAATATTTTTTTTTTTTTCGGCAGTATAGCCAATAGCCAATGGCCATATGGCATAGACTCGAGTTGATTCTTGAATGATGAGTATTATTGTTTCGAAGAATAGAAGAAGGAAAGGATAATAGTCTATGGAAGTGGAATGTACATGGCTTGATGATATATATAATCTTCTCTTTACTGTTTTACTTTTGTCGATCTGTTGAAACTTGAATGCAAGGAGAGAACTATTTTACTTTTCTGTCATTTGCATGTACTGTCATTCACGAATCACATTCACAATTGAAAAGCATCATCACTTTCAAGTTTCGCGTAGTTTAAAGCACAATAATGGGTTGGTTTTTAGTAGCATAAGCAGCATAAAACAGTACATCGAGGCTTTGAAGTTTGGAAAACACTCACTTGTATAAATACTGCTGTAATTCCCACCGACTCTGTTGAATCGGCTAAAGCAATACTACGAGTCTGGGTACATGACACAATTATAATCTGTTTGAACAATAAGAGAAAGAAGAGTACATACCATATACATACCCTATATATAACGACATACACTACATACCTTTATTACATACCTTCATTACACACACTCATTCATCATGCCTTCCTTCCCTAAGAGCCTCATCAGAGGGAAAAGTACATCAACGATCCCATCAATAGTCGAGTTCAATCCTAGATTATCAAACGAATCAAGACACTCAAAGAAGAGCGAGTTCATCGTTGATGAGGAAACACAAGCAAGCACTCGTGATTCTCACTCATCAGACAATTCAAGCACAGACAACCGTAAGTCTAATGACTACTCAACAGATGACACCACAGGTGGTATGGGGTCCACACATAGAACCCTTAACGCCAGAACACTACATTTGATGGCTCTAGGTGGGTCTATTGGTACTGGGTTGTTTGTCACCATCTCAACTGGTTTACTACATGGTGGTCCACTAAATTTGTTTTTGGCTTTCTTCATCTGGACTTTTGTTATTTTTGGTGTCACTGCCAGTATGGGTGAAATGGTTTGTTATTTACCTGTTTCAGCCCCATTCATTCAAATGGCTGGGAGATGTGTTGATGAAGCTTTTGAATTAGCGGTTGCTTTCAACTACTATGTTACTATTTCCGTGTTTTTACCTTTTGAAATCACCGCTGTTAACGGTATGATTCACTACTGGAGAGATGATTATTCACCAGCTATCACGTTTTGTGTTCAAATCTTTATCTATACCGTGTTAAACTTGTTTGCTGTTAAATGGTTTGGTGAATCTGAATTTTACTTGTCCATTGGTAAAGTTATCCTAGCTGTTGGTTTGATTTTCTTCACATTTATTACCATGGTTGGTGGTAATCCACAACACGATGCCTTTGGGTTTAGATACTGGAACAATCCAGGTCCTATGGTTGAATACTTGAGACCAGGTTCTATGGGTCGCTTTCATGGGTTTATGGCTGCTTTAAATAAAGGTTGTTTTACCATTGTCGGACCGGAGTATTTGTCCATCGTTGCTTCCGAATGTGGTGGTGAAACCAGAAAACTATTAGCTGGGACTTTTAGAACTGTTTTCTACAGATTACTAGTGTTTTACGTCCTTGGTGCTTTATCAGTTGGTATTCTAGTTGCCTCAAATGATCCAACTTTGGTTAAACTTGGTAATTCTGGTGAATCCTCTGGTGCTTTCTCCCCATACGTTATTGCCATGAACAACATGAAGATCAAGGTTCTACCCCATATTGTCAACGTTTTATGTGTTCTTTCTGCATTTTCTGCCGGTAACTCTTACTTTTACTGTTCTTCAAGAGCATTATACGGTATTTCTCAAAGAGGTTACGTTCCAAAGTTTTTCCAAAAATGTAACAAACAAGGTGTCCCATATTGGTGTTGTTTCTGTTCTTTCCTATTCTCCTTACTATCTTTATTGCAACTAGGTGACTCCACAGCTAAGGTTTTGGACTGGATTGTCAACTTGACGACAGGTGGTGAATTAGCAACTTACTGCTTTATGTGTGTCACATACATGGGGTTCTACCGTGCCTGTAATGCACAAGGTGTTGATAAGTCAAGATTCACTTATAGATCTTGGTTCCAGCCATACACTGTCATTTGCTCATTCATCTTGATCACTTGTATGGTTGGTGCGCTAGGGTACACTGTTTTCATGCCTGGAGGTTGGTCCGTGGAAGGGTTTTTGACTTACTACCTAATGATCTTGATTGATATCTTCTTGTATGTTGCTTACAAGATTATCAAGAGACCAAAGTTTGTCAAGCCTGAAGAAGCTGATATTACTACTGGGTTGGATGAGGTTGAAGAGCATGAGTCTCGTTATCTGGCTGCCATGCAAGACGCTGAAGATGACATGGAAGATTTGGAGAAGAAGATTGGTTGGTCAAGAGCCACTGGTGCTTTGAAAAATGTTTTCTTCTGAACTTCAGATCTTGCATCTATCATTATTATAGCACCACTTTTTTTTTCGTACATTATTACTTTGTTCTTGCATTTTTTTCGGTTTTTATTGGGTTAATTATTTTGGCATTCTGTATACTATTATTATTACTAGAGGATTATAAATGTTCTTGTCTAAAATCTTTTAAGCTTGACGTAGCTGAATATTAATTAGTTGATCAATATAGAATTCATTAAAATTCATTATATATATGATTAATTCAGCTGCCTTCAGGCTTTTACTGATATATATTTTACCGGTACTGAGAGCCCTGGTTAACTTCGAGAAAAGTTTTCATATACTCATGTAAGAACATGCAAGGATATGTACAATGACGAAAGCCCGTTAACGAAGTTGAAACTTGACATTTGGTTCGATTATTTATGATTTCAGCCGCATTGGTATTGATAATTGCTCTAATTTGATGGACGGAAAGGACTACTACATTATGATTGTTTTAACAGCAGTGTTACGAACTTCTTAAAATATATTCCTGAATGATATTAGGCTTGTAAGTTGTAACATGAAATGAATCAATCTTAATGCCAAAGATAGAGATCAAAACAAGTGACACATATTGATAACTCTTACACCTTGAAGATCATATTTAAAAGTAGATCACAAAATAAGCTGTTTCTAGTGTAGGATGAGCAAATTATTATAAATATAACGGCGCCTAATAAACTGGATTAATAACTAGCTGCACGGACGTCTTTAATAGGAATCTCGACGTTTTGACTGATCTATGATTTCTTAGAATCTGAAAGAATCTGTTTTTATCACTGATCACTATTCACCAAATATAACTAATTATCAACACAAACCCTTGAGCTTTCGACATTGTTTGACTCTGATCCCCCCATGGACGGACTTTTCCCATGAGGATGCAGAGCTCTATTTGACAGCAAATCTAAATAGAATAGATATGTAATTCGACAATGAAGAAACTAGATCTTACATTATATTAAGACAATATTAATTATAACGGCAAATTGCAATACTTCTATCTATATTTATGTGCTCTAATATATATTAATTAACCTTCATCAGTTTTATAGAACATAGCTACTAGATCGTTATCACTTCGACATGCAGTAACGATCCCTTAATAACGATGTGTATGTACTAAGATAATGCAGAAACTTTGAGGCATCTAAGAAATGTAACAGATACACATATGTCATATATGATATGATAGCTAAGTGTGGCAACCTCAGACCTGACTCCTGATTTTTTGACAACAATAGATTTAATGAGTGAGCAAGAATATTCCTATAGTTTATCTCCATACAGAATTTTAAAGAAGAGGAAGAAGTACAACTACCTATATACTCAACATCAAATCAAACTCTATATAATGACTTATAAGTCTAAATAGTAAAACTAACTATGTAGCAAGTGACTACAAAACGTTTCGCTCTATCATCTTATACTTTGCTGCTAATTTGTTGGTGACCTTGAGTGCTCGCGCCGAAGTCCATGGACAAGAATCAAGATTAGAAAACCCCATAACACATAAACATAAAAATAAAATGGTCACAACCAGAACAGAGAATCAATTACACCATGTTACAACCAACAGCTGTTACCCGTAACCCCCTTAACAGAAGATTGTCCTGTTTGGTCCAATATGCCGGTAGTTTCTCGAATCTCAACTCTCTTGCATATTGCTTTATAAGCTCCCTCTTTTTTCTTTCCTGATTAGGTTAATATCAACAGGCCAACCCACTCCTGATAGGCTACAACGTCGACTGTGTTACAAGCTGGTCAATATATCCCGTTGTTTGGCACATTTAAAACCATTAAGTGGGCACTAGACTTCGGGCTGCATATGTGTTTTAGCAGTAATGATTGTTACTGATGGGGGTTGAGAGAGGCTTAAGGTTTCACCATCAACACTACAGATAGATCAACTTTCAAGGATACATGCATATTGATCACTGATTTGTGATATCATAGAACTCATTACAATAGAGTATAGTGGACAAGACCAAATTTGAGTCAACAGTTGTATATATACTTATGATAAACCTATCTGAATGTTCTTTTGATGGATCATAGTCAACAATAAGCATAGATCATGGTGAACTTTCCAAAAAAATTTCTAAAAAAAACTAATAGTTCGTCAACAGTGACGTCTATTCAACTTCATGAAGTGTCAAACAGTGAAAATCACTCAATGTCATCCTCAATTCATAAAAAGAAAAATAGACTTACGTTCCAGGAAACTGAACTTGGTGAAGTTGAAGACTTCAATGATTCAAGCAGAGCTAACTCCATTGCCGACCGTGAAGAAAATGAATTGGGATCTGTCAAAAGAACCCTAAATGCAAGAACTCTGCATTTGATGGCCATTGGTGGGTCAATTGGTACTGGGTTATTTGTTACTATTTCTACAGGGTTGCTTAATGGTGGCCCATTAAATTTGTTTTTGGCTTTTTTTATCTGGACCTTTGTTATCTTTGGTGTCACTGCCAGTATGGGTGAAATGGTTTGTTATTTACCTGTTTCAGCCCCATTCATTCAAATGGCTGGGAGATGTGTTGATGATGCTTTTGAATTTGCTGTTGGGTTTAATTATTACGTCACAATCTCAGTATTTATTCCCTTTGAAATAACAGCGGTGAATGGTATGATTCACTACTGGAGAGATGATTATTCACCAGCTATCACGTTTTGTGTTCAAATATTTATTTATACTGCATTGAACTTGTTTGCTGTTAAATGGTTTGGTGAATCTGAATTCTACTTGTCTATTGGTAAAGTTCTTTTGGCTGTTGGTTTAATCTTTTTCACATTCATCACAATGGTTGGTGGTAATCCACAACACGATGCTTTTGGTTTCAGATACTGGAACAATCCAGGTCCTATGGTTGAATACTTGAAACCAGGTTCTCTGGGTAGATTCCATGGGTTTATGGCTGCTTTAAACAAAGCATGTTTCACGGTCGTTGGTCCCGAATACTTATCTATCGTTGCATCAGAGTGCGGTGGTGAAACAAGAAAGTTACTTGCAAGCACCTTCAGAACTGTTTTCTATAGACTGTTGGTATTTTACGTGCTAGGTGCGTTATCTGTTGGTATTCTTGTTGCTTCCAATGATCCAACTCTGATTAAGCTTGGTGATGCTGGTGAATCATCCGGTGCCTTTTCTCCTTATGTCATTGCCATGAACAACATGAAGATCAAAGTTTTGCCTCACATCGTGAATGTGCTATGTGTTACATCTGCGTTCTCAGCTGGTAACTCCTACTTTTACTGTTCTTCAAGAGCATTATATGGTATTTCCAAGAGAGGATATGCACCAAAGTTTTTCCAAAAGTGCAGCAAGCAAGGTGTTCCATACTGGTGTTGTTTCTGTTCTTTTCTGTTTTCCTTAATATCTCTATTACAGCTTGGGGACTCTTCTGCCAAGGTGCTATCATGGATTCTTAACTTGACCACAGGTGGTGAATTGGTGACTTACTGCTTTATGTGTGTCACATATATGGGGTTCTATCGTGCTTGTAACGTTCAAGGTGTTGATAAGTCAAGATTCACTTATAGATCCTGGTTCCAGCCTTATACTGTTATTTTCTCTTTTGTATTGATCAGTTGTATGATTGGTGCGTTGGGTTATACCACCTTTTTGCCTGGTGCTTGGTCTACTGAAAACTTCTTGACTTACTACTTGATGATTATGCTTGACATCGTTATCTACATTGGTTACAAGATTATCAAGAGACCAAAGTTTGTCAAGCCTGAAGAAGCTGATATTACCACGGGGTTGGATGAGGTTGAACAACACGAGTCTCGTTACTTGGCTGCTATGCAAGATGCAGAAGATGACTTGGAAGCTTTGGAGAAGCAGATTGGTTGGTCAAGAGCCACTGCTGCTTTGAAGAATGTTTTCTTCTGAACTTAATCGTGATTTGGCTCTGTTTCTCATACATTATAGCTGCTTGGTTATTGCATTTAGGTTTTTATTATGTTTTGGTTAATTATTTTGAAATTGTTTTATGGTTAAGTCCAATTAAGGCTTCAATATAGGTCTGTTATAGAAATATAGCGGTGTAGTATTATAACAATTATAATTATCTAATACATGGACTCAGATAGTTATATAACTTGCTAATTAATAATTAATATTGTAATTACTAATTCAATTCGGCGCTGTTATATATACAGCTTATAGTACGCGGTGCGCTAATATATAATTATTAATATATTAAAATTAAAATTTGCTTAATTAACTCCATATATATACTTCGAATTATTCTAATAAAGATCATATATTAATCTAGCTAATTACTTATAGTACTAGGCCAGCTAATTCATCTCATTGGTCGAAAGCTGCAATAATATATAAATTTAATGCAATATCATGCATGAATGAGCCATTAATAAATATATAATAATATAAATATAAAAACATTTATACGTCTATAAGTAATTATAGTACTATAACGTTTAATTTTAAAATTATAACCCCAGAAAGTACAATCATGTGGGGATATGCAAGAAGATGCACACGACGACTTATCATTAATAGAGGTCCTGGGCAAAAGTTGGTTTCAGGAGATGCATAAAATCGTGGGCGTACCATGGATTGATGCATATGACCACATGATGATACTCTAGTATACACCAACTCGCATATTTGTCCTAAATTTTCTGACTAGAGAAATCAGCAAAAAAATGGATCAGAGATTTGTTTAATTTTCAGGGATCTTTCAAGTTCAAAAAGCTCACAAAATTTGTGGACTTACTGTGCATATGTCCTGCATGATCACGCATGACCATACATGTCTAGAAATCGTGCATGAAGGTAACCATAGTCACCAACCACCAATTTTGTCTGACACCACAAAATTTTGTTAGTAGAGCCCACAATTCGGGGTTTTGCCCAGGACCTCTAATTCTAACTGTTAAGTTGACATTCAGAATCCACTAGTGTCCAGATTATTATTTCATATGTCAGCCGTATTGACGTGGAACTAATGTTATAGCCGAGTGCACTTGTGACTTGATGCCAGATGGACGTGAAGGATTTATACATTATGATAGCAGTAGCGTTACATTAAACCCCATATTGATCCTAATTTCTAAAGGATATCGGGCTTGCTATATAAAAGAAATTAAAATTGACGTTAAAGATCAAACATAGAGCTAAAAACAACTGCACTAGAATTATAATAATTCTCACATTTCAATTAGAAGCTAGATATTTATATTTGACATATATTAAATTTAAAAGGATCGACATAGAAGTCGATAATATTGTTCAATTATGACACATGAGTCATGAGCAAATCAATATTAAGTAAACAACAACGTCCAACCTCACTAGCTGTACATTTTGGTTTATGCACTAGTAGCTTGTTAACATTGTCTTTAATCACTCTTTAATATATAACTCATTTTTGATATTAAATTGATATAATCTTAAGTAATTAATTAGACGTCGACTTAAAATCTAGCTGTACGTAATCTAAAACACAAGCTTCTAGTGCACAGCTTATAAGTTTAAGGATCTGGCGGCTGACTCCATAAACAGAGATAATATTATATATAATTAGATCATGCAGAGCTAAATATTATTTATTTAATTTGACAGCAGATATAATATTGGGGGCAAACAATTGGGCTACACAATAAAGGAACAAGCTATTTTATATATTGATCACACAGCATCATTAAGTTTAATCTCAATTTATAATATTATGAGAGCTGTTATAATACTTTTTGAGTAGATGTGTATAATATTAACTAGCTTTAATACAATATTAATATATTCCAGTTATAAGTACAGTTTTAATATATTCATCATGACCAGAATATTATGATTTATCAGTACTATCAATATAATATTTGGCACCTTGTTATCACTTATAGACGACGTAGCTAGCTGTACATAACTCCATGTAGAAACGATAATTACTGATAATGTACTACGATAATGCACTGTGTAACTTTGAAATTAGCTGTTAAAAGTTGAGACATAGTTGCATAGTTGAGTGTACTGTGTGCCACCGTAGCAAGTTCACCTTTGGAGTCGACAATGATTCATGAATCAATCACCATTGGAAGAAATCATCTCTTTCCCGTATATAGTAGTTATCAAAAGAAAGAAGGAATCGAATCACAACCATTGTAATCTTAAACCTCATATATATTATAAACCTTTACGCGTTGAACCAAAATTACCAAATACATTATAACAATAATTAAAATCTCCACTTCTAATATTGTAATTAATTTATAACAACTTGTTGGCGGGTTGGGTCTCTTTTACTGTTTCTTGAAGATCGCCGAGAAGATAAGAATATGTAAATATTGACAACTTGAACAGAATCAACAAACAGCTGTTACCCTTAATGGACAATTGCCCTGTTTGACTGAACACGCCCAAGCTTCTCAAAGCTTTTACATAGAGCTTTAGAGGACCCCTTTCAAGTGTGAACGGAAGTACATGTAACATAGTTTTTATTTCCTGATTAGGTTAATATCACAAGCGGCCAACCGTCAGGAATCATGATAGGCTACAAATATTGTTGAAGTTTTTACAGGCTTGTCAAACATGTTACTTTCCCGCGGCTTGACAAATTCTACAGACCACAAAGATTAAGACGGTTGTCAGTGTAACTTATACCTGCTTCAACAGACATAACTGTTTTTGAATCTTGATGGCGCTGTGATAGGTTTAAGGCTTCACCAACAAAAAAATAGGTGATACAGATAGATCCGGGATACATGCAGCTTTGATGTTGATCGGTGATTTGTGATATCATTAAGCTCATTACATCATTGGAGAAGATCAAGATTTGAGTTGTATATATACTCATGAGAAAGTTGAAACTTACCTGTGGATGAGTGCTTTAGATAGGTCATTTCAATAATAAGCATAGATCATGATGAACTTTCCAAAGAGCTTTTTAAAAAAGGCTAATAGCTCTTTAACAGTGACGTCTATTGAACTTCATGAAGTGTCGAACAATGATAATCACTCAATACCATCCTCGACACAGAAGAAGAAAAATGGACTTACATTCCAAGAAACTGAACTTGGTGAAGTTGAGGACTTTAATGATTCAAGTAGGGCTAACTCTATTGCTGGTGCTGAATCTGATGAAAATAATATGGGATCTGTGAAAAGAACTTTGAATGCAAGAACTTTGCATATGATGGCTATTGGTGGGTCAATTGGTACTGCTCAGTTTGTCACTATTTCTACTGGGCTGCTTCATGGTGGTCCGCTGAGTTTGTTTTTGGCTTTTTTTATCTGGACCTTTGTTATCTTTGGTGTTACTGCAAGCATGGGTGAAATGGTTTGTTACCTACCTATTGATGCTCCATTCATTCAAATGGCTGGAAGATGCATTGATGATGCATATGAGTTTGCTGTTGGGTTTAACTATTACGTTACAATCTCTGTGTTAATCCCTTTTGAAATCACTTCTGTCAATGGTATGATTCACTATTGGAGAGATGATTATTCACCAGCTATCACCTTTTGTATTCAAATCTTTATCTATACTGTGTTAAACTCTTTTGCTGTTAAATGGTTTGGTGAATCTGAATTTTACTTGTCCATTGGTAAAGTTATCCTAGCTGTTGGTTTGATTTTCTTCACATTTATTACCATGGTTGGTGGTAATCCACAACACGATGCCTTTGGGTTTAGATACTGGAACAATCCAGGTCCTATGGTTGAATACTTGAGACCAGGTTCTATGGGTCGATTCCATGGATTTATGGCTGCCATGAATAAAGCCTGTTTTACAATCGTTGGTCCCGAATACTTATCTATCGTTGCATCAGAGTGCGGTGGTGAAACTAGAAAACTATTAGCTGAGACTTTTAGAACTGTTTTTTATAGAATATTGGTGTTTTTTGTTTTTGGAGCTTTATCTGTTGGTATTTTAGTTGCCTCAAATGACCCAACCTTGGTTAAACTAGGTAATCTTGGTGAATCCTCTGCTTCTTTCTCCCCTTATGTCATTGCGATGAACAACATGAAGATCAAAGTATTGCCTCACATTGTGAATGTGATGTGCCTTACGTCTGCCTTCTCTGCTGGTAACTCTTACTACTATTGCTCTTCAAGAGCATTGTATGGTATTTCCAAGAGAGGATATGCACCAAAGTTTTTCCAGAAGTGCAGCAAACAAGGTGTCCCATATTGGTGTTGCTTATGTTCTTTCCTATTCTCCTTACTATCCCTATTGCAATTAGGTGACTCTTCTGCAAAAGTGCTATCGTGGATTATCAATTTAACCACTGGTGGTCAGCTGGCTACATATAGTTTTATGTGTATCACATACTTGGGGTTCTATCGTGCTTGCAACGTCCAAGGTGTCGACAAGTCAACATTCACTTATAGATCCTGGTTCCAGCCTTACACTGTTATTTGCTCATTTATCTTGGTCACTTGTATGATTGGTGCATTAGGGTACACTGTGTTCATGCCTGGTTCATGGTCGATTCAAAATTTCTTCACTTTCTACTTGATGATCTTTCTTGACATCGCATTCTACATTTGTTACAAAATCATCAAGAGACCAGCATTTGTGAAGCCAGAAGAAGCTGATCTTACTACTGGGTTAAATGAGGTCCACGAACATGAGTCTCGTTATTTAGAGGCTATGCAAGATGCTGAAGATGATTTGGAGAACTTGGAGAAGAAAATTGGTTGGAAAAAGGCAAAGGAGATAATTAAGATGGTATTATAGATTATAATATTAATTATTTATACCGATTCCTGGAGCTGTTGTAACTAGTTGTAATCAATATTAAAATTTAAATTTATTTAATTAATATATTATGAATTAATTCATGATCCAGCTAATTTATATATTCCTTAACTTTATATTATGATTGGCGAATCAAACGTCGTGACGTTGTAATCTTTCTAGTTTTTTTTTTTTTTTTTTGTTAAAATTAGCTTTCTACCGCGTCTTATATACTATTAATATGTCATGCAATATGCTGCAACGACAGTAACTGAGCGGCGGACCGTCAAACAGACTACAGTCACAATCTGATTGATTTTTTTTTCACAGTAGCTTAATGTTTATTTCAAGAATCAATATTTGGCAATTATTTCTACAGGTAACAGGCCCAGAGTGACACTTTTTTTTTGACAATAGCTTAATGATATTTATTAATGATTTACATATATAATGACAACTCTCGAGTCTCCACCTCGTCGAGACAAGGAACAAAAAAAACACTTTTATTTTCACAAAGTAAAAACGATGACAACGGATCTCACTTTAATAACAAACTCCGCGACGGGGAATTGAACCCCGGTCTACCATGTATTGCCTGAACGACAAACGGTGATTCTAGCCACTAAACTATCACGGATTTTTTAAAAAATTGAAAAATATTGAAGGTGATCCAGGTACTATATACAAGATCACGTGATACAATATTAGTCAATGATTACATCACCTGCATTATATAGGCAAGACCAGGGTGGTCCAGCAGTATCATGAATACATCAATGATCATACATGCAAATCATAAAACATATTTATACTTATACGGTACTAATTATTATCCTCGAGAGTCGACCTGAATATCAATTATTGAATTTCAAATTTCAATGAACAATGAACTCTGGCTCCAGATTTGTGAGTCGTGATTCTGTCATGAGCAGTGAGCACCCATTTCCCTTTAGCTGTTGTGGCTAGAGAACACCAAGAGATGTTGAAAAGAATGTATTGGCGCCTAGAAAGAACGTTGTTGACTGAAAAACGTGGACAACCACCTTTTGGGGCTTAATTCTACAGTCTACTCAACAGTGAACAGTTTCATAGAACATAGAACTACTTATAATTAATCAAGATTCAAGAGTATGTGTCTTATCATTCAGGGAAAGCTTTCTATGTTTCTCTTATGATGAGGGTGAAGAGGTCTTGTGCAGTGAAATTACAACTTTGTTATCGGGAATCGGGATATCATATTGATGTTCAGCCCTTTGTAAGTGTTTGATGTAGTGTTTCCACTACCAATTAAGCACGTTTTCACTCGTCTGCAACGATACTCGATACAGACAGAGAATATTGTCTACATTAATGGACCCTGAACTAAAGTATAATCCTATGATGTTTTAATATATTCATCACTATTATAGTTGATAATTATTATTAATTAATGAGTACTAAGTTCTAACCATATACTCCATAGCACTAGATAGCTAAATAGTACTTATCTCTATATTTAGTTTGTAGTCTCTCTCTCAGCCCAGTTACACAGAGTTTTCTTGGTGCAGGCAAAACTGCCAAAGCTAAAAAGGCTTGACAAGTCACAAAACAAAAGTACAACAACGTCTTTCATGGAGTAAAACTTCAAAGGTATCATACTATTGATACTTGAATCTTGGCATATGCTCTCGTGAAGTGTCTTTTGATTTAATTAAGACCACATGGGTCTAACTCAAAGAACACCATGAATGATTATTCTCATCTTACATTTCTCTCATTATTCATATATAAAATCAGCAAGTTGCACCTTGAAAAGTTGATATCTATTAAATATAATAAAAACATAACAGTTTGAGACCTCTGATATACACTACTGATTGCTGTTTTTCATATATTTATCATCATGGCTAAACTACATCAATTTGACTACATTTTCGGTCTATCCATGTGTTTTGCATTCCTAGATGCATGGAACATTGGTGCAAACGATGTTGCAAACTCTTTTGCCTCATCAGTTTCATCTCGTTCCCTAAAATACTGGCAAGCAATGATCTTAGCAGCCATCATGGAATTCTTGGGTGCTGTTCTTGCCGGTTCCAGAGTTTCTGACACCATCAGATCCAAAATTATTGATATCAGTGTTTTTAATGACGATCCAGCCGTGCTGATGTTGACTATGGCCTGTGCTCTTGTTGGTTCTTCACTATGGCTATCCATGGCGACTGCCATTGGTATGCCAGTCTCCACCACACACTCTATTGTTGGTGCTGTTATTGGTTCTGGTATTGCTGCTGTTGGTGCTAAGAACATCCACTGGGGTTGGTCAGGGTTTTCCCAAATTGTTGCATCTTGGTTCATTGCCCCAGCGATTGCTGGTTGTTTTGCCTCCATCATCTTTTTGGTGTCCAAGTACACTTGTTTGGAGAGAAAAAATGGGTTAAGAAACGTTTTACTGTTGATGCCAGTTTTGATCTTTGCAACCTTTGCCATTTTGACCATGTTGATTGTCTGGAAAGGTGCTCCAAACTTGAAGCTGAACAATTTGAGTCCAGGTGCCATTGGTGGGTCCATCTGTGGTGTTGGTGCTGTTGCTGCCCTATTATATTTCATCTTCCTATACCCATATTTTAGAAGACGTTTGGTCCATGGTGACTGGCGTTTGAGATGGTACCATGTTGCCTGTGGTCCTATGTTTTACTTTACCCCAGTTGGTGAGATTCCACCAATGCCAAAAGGTCATACACTAGTTCCAGATTACTACAAGGGTAAACGTCAAGATGATCACAACGAAGATGTTTCTGATGATGCTGAGACTGGTGCTGATGACAAGCAAGCTGTTAAAGTTGAAACCACATCTACTTTTGAACAAGAAAAGGATGAAGATTCTAATAACAATGACATTGAAGTTGTTAAGACCACAGATACACAAAATAGAGAAGCTACTGGTGAATCTAAATTGGAAAAGAAGATTACTACTAAACAACTATGGTGGAGCATGCTGAAACAACCAAAACAATGGCCAAAACTAGTGTGGTTGATGTTGATCCATGGTTGGACTCAAGATGTTATTGCAGATCAAGTCAATACTCAAGGTCAAATGCTTTCTGGTGATATCAAGGGTATGCACAGCAGATCCAAGTACTATGATAACAAGTTGGAATACTGTTTCTCTCTATTGCAAGCTATCACTGCTTGTACCATGTCTTTTGCTCACGGTTCTAATGATATTGCAAACGCTGCTGGTCCATTATCTACTATTTACCAGATCTGGGCCACCAACAAGGTTAACAAAAAGGCTGATGTGCCAGTGTGGGTTTTGTGTTACACTGCTGCTGCACTAGTCATTGGTATTTGGACATATGGTTACAATATCATGAAGAACTTGGGTAACAGATTGATTCTTCAATCTCCATCCAGAGGGTTTTCCATTGAATTAGGTGCAGCTGTTACCACTGTCATGGCTACTCAATTATCTATCCCAGTCTCCACTACACAATCTGCTGTTGGTGCCACTGTGTTTGTTGGGCTATGTAACAAGGAATTGAAGGCGGTTAACTGGAGAATGGTTCTTTACTGCTACTTGGGTTGGTTGGTTACTTTGCCATGCGCTGGTATTGTTGCTGGTTGTTTGTGTGGTATTATTTTGAATGCTCCACGTTTGGGTGGTGACTACCAATTAGAATGAATTATCAATTCATGGTGCATTAAGTGTGTGTTTTTAATATTTTCTATCGTTTTATAATAAAAGAATTTAGTTTTGCTATTAGTATATGCTCTGTATTGATCTTATTGTTTTACTGTTTTAATACTTATTGACGTCATGTATCTCTTGCATGGATCATGCTGACTTGATATTTTAGATATGAAGCCATGAGAGTCATGAGAAGAGTATGTATGTACTTGGAAACTTGACAGTAATGAACCAATACAAGCTAACGTCGACTTGGGACTACATTATATATAAATGCTTAGGCCATGATATTGGAAAGTCCAGAATTTAGATCAGCAGTTGCATAATTACATGAATGCGGTAATATAAGCATTCACGCAGCTAGTGTTTATTTCTATTAACCAGTAGTATCCAGTTTATCCTTCATTAAGGTTTAAATGGGAATGGGTATAAAAGCTGAAGCCATTGAGTTACGATATTGCTAATTGCTTCAATCGCCAATTGGTAACTTAGGAAAGGTTTAAAGGAACATGCTTGATTATACTCTTTGTCATTTGACACAAAGTACATAGCTGTTGAATCTTGATATGCACGCTACTATCAAATACTCCCAATTTGGTAAATTTATTGGATCCAGTTACGCAAAAGTACTATTACGCCAAAACGTGGCGTAATTTCACAGCTTATTTACCTATTATAGTAATTCAATCAATAAACTGCCGAGTGCCAATGTCATTGCGGGAATTTTAGCCAAAGATTACCTAAATAGGTAATGAAACAGGAAGATAGCGCCAGAGAATAAGCGTTCACCTTTGTCACTTTGTGTTGAAGCAGAGTTATGAGTAAATGGTTATGGGTATTCGGTTCCATAATCATTCAACAAGGGTATTACGTAGTATTATGGAAGTACACATGTGACATGGTCAGGAGATTGTGTTGTCTGTGCATTGTTTGTATTGTTTGTATCGCTTGTTTAAATTCTACTTGGAGTTAAGAGCATTGATGGTTTTTTTATTCCAGTTAAACTATTATACTCTCTGTCTAGACTCTACCATATCCAGGCAGACACCATCCCAGCTTCTCTGCCCAAGTAGCCACCTACGCCTGAACAAGATGGTCATCTACCGCACACCACCAAAATCCCTTCAGGCCACGCTCCTTTCCACAGAGACGGACCCGCTTTTTTGTTTCTCCTGCGCAGCAGCCCATGCAGCACTTGCAAAATGCCGTGCTATGATTGGCTGGCTGCACTGTGCCCATAGTGCAGCTTCAGCCTTCAACTACAATTAACAGCAGAGAGAAGTGACAGCAAAAAGGTCATTCATTCATCAAATCATCAAACCAAACAGAATCCCAATCACATCATTTAAACCATCAGATTGGTTATTTAAACACAAATATTCCCTTATTTGAACACTCAATTGACCCCTTTCTTTTGTCTTTTTGTGCTTAATACATACAACACATATACACACAATGTTCACCAGTGTCGCTAAGAAGCAACTACTAAGAAGAAACTTCTCATCCTCCGCCGCTCACGCCTACAAGGTCGCCGTTCTAGGTGCTGGTGGTGGTATTGGCCAACCTCTATCCCTACTGTTGAAGTTGAACCACAAGGTTACCGACTTGGCCCTATACGATTTGAAAGGTGCAAAGGGTGTAGCCGCTGACATCTCTCACATCCCAACCAACTCTACAGTCACTGGCTACACCGCCGAAGAAGCTGATGGTTTGGCCAACGCCCTAAAGGGTGCCGATGTCGTCTTGATCCCAGCTGGTGTCCCAAGAAAGCCAGGTATGACCAGAGACGACTTGTTCGCCATCAACGCTGGTATCGTTAGAGACTTGGCTGCTGCCGTTGCCGAAAACGCTCCAAAGGCTAACGTTTTGGTTATCGCCAACCCAGTCAACTCCACTGTCCCAATTGTTGCCGAAACCTTCAAGAAGGCTGGTGTCTACGACCCAGCTAGAATCTTTGGTGTCACCACCCTAGATGTCCTAAGATCCTCCAGATTCTTGAGTGAAGTTGTTGGCACCGACCCAACCACCGAAAAGGTGACCGTTGTTGGTGGTCACTCCGGTTTGACCATTGTCCCATTGTTGTCCCAATCCAAGCACAAGGACTTGAAGGAGGATGTCAGAGACGCCTTGATCCACAGAATCCAATTCGGTGGTGACGAAGTTGTCAAGGCCAAGAATGGTGCTGGTTCCGCCACCTTGTCCATGGCCCAAGCTGGTGCTAGATTCGCTAGCTCCGTTCTAAAGGGTTTGGATGGTGAAACCGATGTCATTGAACCAACTTACATTGAAAACCCAATCTTTGCCAGTGAAGGTATCACTCACTTCTCCACCAACGTTACTTTGGGTCCATCTGGTGTTGCCAAGATTCACGGTCTAGGTAACATTTCCGCCCACGAAGAAGAATTGATCAACAATGCTAAGGATGCTTTGAAGAAGTCTCAAGCTAAGGGTGTTGCCTTTGTTACTGGTTCCAAATAAGAGAGCTACTACTATGAACAAGAGATGCATGCACATACTTTACCATAATATTTATGATTTATTGAAAACATTCCCAAGATTCTAGTTTTATTTTGCAGATTAAACAGCATACCGGGGAAAATACATAGAAGGTTTCATTATATTTATTTAATGCTGGTTTTTTCCTTTCTTATGACGTTTAAAATTGATACATGTAGATTAGAATTGGTTTATGGAATATGATACACGATAGACGAAATCATTAGATTTTTAATAAATGTAGTCTTAATTTTAAATGTTGATGTTCAACATTAACAATGAAAATTTGACATGCACAAGCAGGTCAACTACAGCGAATCACAGCCATGGGAAATATAAGCTAACCCAATATTTATATTGTGGTAAGGATCAAGACGTTAACGACAAACAACTAATGAATTAGTACTATATATTATGAAATCATAACAGTTGGGCTATGATTCAAGACGTATTGTACTCAAAGCTAGTGTTTTCACCTTTACTCAAAGTATTTCTAAGATCTAACCAAATCTTGTAAGTTGTAAACTAGTACTCGGAATAGACTAGAGCTAAGTTAGAATGTATTGGAGGACATGAGAAGCTTCTCAAATCTTATCTCAGAGATAAGTCAAGGCTCAACTAGAGTCTATAACCATCAGAATCATAACGTAATATTAATTCAACTAACCAGTTGATGTCAACAACTAGTGTAATTTGTTATACCAATATCTGTAAAAAAGCCTCCATTAAAATTCATTGAATCATTGATAAGAACAAAATTTAAAGATTTAAAGCAATTTTGATTCAACAATGCATTGCATTGATAGTCTGATTATCTTAACATATTGTCTCTACTAATTACGTAGACGGTAGTAGTATCTTCATTTCCGGTCAAAAGTTCCCGGAATTCGTTCCATCACCAAAAAATTATTTCAAATTTGACCAACCTTTTTAACTCAGCGCCTAAAAAGACCCAAAGATATCAAACATCAACAAAAAAATGGCACCAACACCAGCCATCCCAAAGGGTCCAGCTGCCATGCGCAATACCCATCCCCGTGACAATGCCCATATCGCCCCAAATGAACGTTCTTCAAAGAGCTCTTCACTACTGCCTGCGTCATCAGCTGTTAGGCCAGCACGTCCATCACCAAGCCATTCTACACTAAGAGAGAACACACCAAAGGAAGCTACACCTGAAAAAAAAACAGTCATTTCTTCTATACAACTATCAAGACCATTTTTAACCAAAACACAGATTATGGTTGCACAGGAGCGTACCATTACAAACAGAACCATTTATGAACAGAGAAGAAACCAGATATTTAATTTCTTGATGAGGATTTGCACATCATTTAAATTTCCTATCCGCACGCTGGAGACTGCAATGCTGTATTATCAACGATACTTTTTATACAACAAATTTGACGTTTCCACATATTATGACGTTGCTGTGACCAGTATATTCATTGCAAGCAAGAATGAAGACACAATTAAGAAGTTGAGGGATATTATCGCTGTTGCTAATCAGTTCAGAAACTTGATGTTGACCAGTGAACAATCTGAGAGTTATAGAAAGAAGATTTTATCATTGGAGTTTACAATGCTTGAAACCATATGTTTTGATTTTAGAAATTTCCATGTTGAAGAGTTTTTAATCAAGATTGCTAAAAATATGAATATCCCGGAAGACATTTGTTATTTAGCATGGTTAATTTCTTATGATTCTTATCAAACAGATATTGGGTTAAAGATTCAACCACACACCATTGCATTGGCTTGTATTAAGATAGCCACCAAAGTTAAAGATTTTGATATCAATGTTACACCAGAAATTTATCATTCCACAAATGAGTCTATTAACGAAGCGATGTTGGATTTACTAGAGCTTTACATTAACCATTACAACTATTCAAATCTTGCCAGTATGTTCCCTGATTTACACAACAAGTTTGTTGAGATTAGAATACCATTGTCCAATGCCAAAATCACCAAGGATCAAGATATCAAGGTTATTGAATCTGATGAGTACTTTAAGCAGCGTGATTTTGAAAATGTTAAAGAGAGAAGATACATGTTGGGTAATCAGAAAAAGAGATTATATAGTGAGTTGATTAACTGAATTGGATGGGTAATAAGTGAATCAAGCGATGTTTGTTTACATTGTAGAACCGATAGTGAATCTTCATATGATATATCATCAGTAATTCTTTAATTGATTTAAGGCAGAGAGAGACTCGAGAGAATATGTTGAATTATTTTAGAAGGGCTGTGTATGTATCAAGGCTGAAGCTGAGTTATTCTATTACAGTGTAGCCATGCATTATGGAAACACGGTTATGAAGTTTGAACTGTTACTTTCTTTCCGTTCTATGATATATCTCATAGACTTAAATTCCAATTTCCAAGTATCGACAAATAACGAAGAAAATAGCTAGATTGTTATAACTTGTAAGTTACTCTGGTGGCTTTGATATACATATATGTATTATACATACTGAGTCCTGACTTCCAGACTGACGATCCTCTAGAATTCTTGATAACTGTCTCATATTAAAAGCGCATTCAATAACATGAAACAATTCCATTCACAATTCCATTCTATTATTAAAGATTCGTAATTTAATACATGTAGAAGTAACTAAAAGTAATTAAAAGTAGTTAAAAGTAGATTACACGCGTCACATCACATGACCAGACGCGTTTCCGTTCAAAAACCTCAAATCCAGATTCCACTCCTGTCAAGTCGTGTCCAAACCATAACAATTTACAAATTTTACGCGTCGAGCAAAAATAAAAAGAAATTGTTTTGAAAATTTTGAGCGCGTCGGGACTTAAATTTTTTTTTGATCTGGCTTTTTGAGGCAGACGGATAGATAAACAGACAATACATCAACGTAGAAACAGCGACAACCGGAAACACTACGAGGCTATGGGCATTGGGGGTTATAACGTATATATATATATTTATTCTCTCAATTGGTACCGTGAAATCCACTAGTGTATTACTGTAGTAGTATAGTTGGTGGAACCATACTATTAATGGAACTTTAGGATTGCCTATTAATAGTACCGGATCATGGATGTTTAATATTTATATGTATAAGCGATACAAGCAATATAAGCACCATGGCTGAGACCAGTTCATCGGTAAGAAAGTTTAATGTATCTAGTGATTGATTGAATAAGCTTGAATTGTATTGAGATTCAGATGATTTGGCTATATTCATATCTGTCCCAATCAGTAGATAACTTCGCAGTTCATAACATTGGTTGTAATTGTTGCTTGTAAATTGTGATGTTGACGCGTTACGTATTTACAGCCAAATACGGTAAGCAACTGAATGTATGAAATATAAATAAATATGTACTATGGATGCACAATTATACATGCACACCATTTCTGCTCTAATTCAACACGTCTAAATTACAACTTACTTACAAATTTACAGAATTGAGAGTTAATACACCGAGTCCCCATCTCGAGTCTTGATTTTGCTCAATGGGGAAAACAGAGTCTGTTTAAAATGTGGGTTGGTTGCTCTCCATATAATAGTAACAGTAGTTATACTTAGAATAGATTTAGATTAAGATTCAAACTTACAATAGTAATGGTGTTGTAGAATCACTCTCCATAAATACACTTTGTCTTCGCTTATAGTTGAGTTGCTATTCTTCCGTTCTCTGTTTAAAATTTTTTTACATAATACCAACTCAGACCACTTAGTCCCAATAGTCCCAAAATCACTCAGCCAGATCAGGTCTCAGGACTTGAGTCTTTCTTTTTTGGATCGTGAAAATTATAAAACTTGAGCGTTTCCCATTAACACTCTTCTCATATACTCCAAAACCAAATAAAGAAAATTAGAGAATCAGAGGATCAAGAAGAATACGATCATCATAGCTATCCATATCCACCACATCTGATCATTAATTAAAAATCATTGCTTCCCTTTGGAATTTTACTCTTTTTTTTTTCTTCTTTTTTGCTATACTATTCTACTTGTTCTACCGTCATAATAGATATTTTACACGAGAAAAGGAAAAAGAACAAGATCAAAAGAATCAACCACAGTCACATATTTCACATTATTATCCCATCACACTGATATTTATTCATCCATAATTTGCTTTTGAGCCGCTGTGTTGCTTTGCTAATTTTCTTTTTTTTTTTATCCTATCTATAAACTACCCGTGAGTGAAGCTAAAGTACGCGTTCACCACTGTTAAAAACTACATCAAGCACAACAAACAGATAAAAGAATGAGCTCTCCAATTCAACAGTCATTCAATCTAAACAATTTCCCTTCTTTCATAACACAATCACCCTTGAAACAAAGCGGATTCTATTTCCACAATGATACCGTCAGTGGCTCTGGTTCTGGTTCTGGTCTTGGATCAAGCAATGGCTTGAACAGCGCAGTCGCTTTAGAACACCATCTATCAATAAACCCAGATATAACTACTCAATTTGTCTATGCTAATGATGCCGATGATGACTCAAATTTTATTGTGCCGGTTTCTCATCAAAATAACGACCCAGAGTTTAACAAGGAGCATCAATTACAATACCCTGCTAAATTGAATGATGCTTATAGTCACCACCAACGTGATAGTGATACCACTTTATACCAAGAACCACAGGCTAATTTGTATCCCCCAATGGATTTCAATTCCCATCATGTCTCAAATGGTGTTGGTTCAAATGGTGCTTCTTCAAATGGGATGACAAACTCACATAGCCAACACTTTCAATCTACTAGTGATTCCAACAACAACAACAGCAATTCTAACAAAAATAACACTCATCACATTCCAGAATCTACATCCACAAATACACTATACTCCTTGGATTCTGTTCCACTGCTTACATCTTCATTCATCTCTTCCTCTGTTTCAGACAACTCCATTGCCTCACCAGTGTCATACAATAACAACAACAATCATGCAGTCACTCCTCGTCGTGTCAACAGACGCCAATCTATGACTATGACTCCAATGCATTCCGGTGCAAACATTTACACCACACCAGGAACTAATGGCATCAATAGCACTTCTCCTTCACACAATGGCTCTGGTTTGAACATCAACACATCTTTCCAAAAAGGCGTCACTCCAACCACAGCCAGCAGAAGATTGAAGCACAGAAGAACCAGATCAAGACTGTCGTTGGATGCGAATGGGTGCGCTTCTGTCATCACGCTGAATGGCATGGCAAGATCGCCTGCTCCTGGTGCTGGAACTAATCCATTTTACACTCCTCCCGCATTTCTATCACCACACCAAACCTCTCCAACAATGACTCCATTGGCTACTCCATCAATCAAGAAGGAGATGTCTGGTAATTTCTCTTCCATCTCTCCACAAATGTTGATGCACCCAGATCATTCTTCATCAACAAATGGTGCTTCTGATTCAAACAACAACAACAATGACAACAGCAGTAATAACAATAGCAGCATTTTTTCTGCTGCTGATGATTTATCGTTGAAACTTGGTACACTTAGACAGCACTCTTTACCAACCTTTGAAACTGTTGCTGAAGATTCCATGGCTACTACTACTACCACCACCACTAGTAGTACCACACCACACCATTCCATCTCTGCTTCATCCTCTGCTAGTTCTTTTCTATGCGATGACATGGATTTCTCTGGGATCCCAGAATTAAAACATGCCAAAACAGAAGCACGCCCACACATTTCCAAATCACATAGCTCCATTGATCTCGCATCGCTGGCCAACACGAAGCTTCCTATTGATCCTAATGATCCACATGCCATCACCAAGTTTGACATTTTGAAGCCTAGAAGACGCGCAGTCAGATCCAACTCTGCAGCCAATCTGCTTGAGCAGCAACAGCAGGCTCTAGCGAGTGGGAAGAAGCCAAAGAAGATCCATTCGTGTCCGTTGTGCCATGCGATTTTCCAAAGACCAGAGCATGTTAAGCGTCATATGAGATCGCATTCTTCTGAGAAGCCTTATGTTTGTGATGAGCCGGGTTGTGAGAAGAGGTTTAATAGAGGTGACAACTTGAAGGCTCATTTGAGAAAGATCCATCATCGTCAAATTTGAATGGTACAGGTTGTTGTTTGTATCACTTTTCTAATCATTCTTTTCATTCTTTTATTCTATTGTTTCTACTTTTATTGGTTTTATATTATACTTTCTATTTTGGTTTATTGGTTTATTATTATTATTATTATTGTTGTTATCATCATTATTATTTGTTTGCATTGAATTAATATTCATTGTCCTCCTGTCATGTTACTATTATGTCCCTTTTGTTTTCACACATTTCTTAAGATCACTTTTCAGATCACTTTTATTATCACAATTACTTTTAATCCTGCGGGACAGGATCGTTTGTTCCATCACCACTACATCTTATATCTTTCACACGTCAGTATTTGATTCAAACTCTGAGTTTTATAATTATATACACTTTTTTATATATGTATTGATTTTATGAACAGTTTTGCTACACAATATGAGATGATGTAGAGGACATAAACATTGAATTAGTAGAAGGTTGTTAAATATAAAAATAGAATATCATATAAACAGCACCACACAATCACAAGATCTCTCTAACCACAGCACCAGTTGGGAAGTTTTCAGAACTTGGATCGATAACAGCAGAGTTTGTGTTTTGGAACTGTTGGTGCTTCAACGCAGCCAATGCATAAAACACCGCGCTGAGGGTCAAGAAGATGGCAACGACGATCAAGGAGGTGGCCTGTGGGATGATGGACAGCCATTGGATCAGGGCCATGCCCACGTAGAACAGGGCCCTTGGCCAGTTCTGGTTGAATCTTCTGATGAAGGCGTTGAAGTTGTCGCTCATTGGGCAAATCTTTAGTAGGAATGGGACCTCGACGAATAAAAGAACGACACCCTGGACACTATATGTGGTGTTAGATGGTTGGTTGTTCGTTAGATGGATGGATTGGTGGTACTTACATGCAAACAATGGAGAATGCCACGACAGATGAAAGGTGGAAGAGGTTGGCTATGCCTAGGGCGATACACAAGATGAAACATAGCACACCATTCCTTAAAAAAAAAAAAGAGTTAGGATGAAATCTTTGAACAGTACGACTGATGTGGGTTGTGGACCGTGGTTATAATTAATCAGGAATAACATACCATTGACCATAGACACTGGATAAAAAAGAATTAGTTAAGAAGGTATAGAGAGTACACACATTCAAAAATGAATCAAAACTCACCTGAAGTTTCTGCTGTGTAGGTCTTCTTTAAGGCCATCGACGTTGATAAAGTTTTTCACTGAAAGAGCCATATTGTTGTGTTACTTGTTGATGCTTGATACTTTATGATAATTATATTGTTGGTGAAGTTGTTCTTTTTGTTTTGTTGGCCGTAAAAAAGTTGAGTTTTTTTATGAAAAAGTTGAGTTGAATCTGAAGAATTGTTGATTATTGATATTGATATATTGATATTGATACTATTATTCAGCACTGTGATAATAATGCCTCTGCAGTACCAAGAACAGGGCACACTCTCAACATCAGGCTCGGATTCAGACTCTGAGAGCGACACCTCCATCACAAAGGAACTCAACTCCATCGGTCGCTTCACTTCAAGCTTCAAAATGCCAACCTTTTGGGGGTATCAGAATGAGAATGTTCAGAATGGTGATGGTTCCACTGATGCCACTAGTCGTGATGCTACTGGTATGAATCATCCTACTGGAAACACTGCTGCTGCTGCTACTGGTGCTACGACACCCAATAACACGGATGATCCGAGTATAACATCTCCACAACAAATCAGCCGTCGTGAACAACTATCAAACTTCATTGAGGACTTGAGGAGTGGGTTTTCGTTACAATCAGCTCTTGATAGATTCCAAACTATACGGTCTGTGCTTGAGACTTCTATCAATGAGGCGATAGACAACAATGTTGATTTCAGTGACGACGATGATGATGATAGTAATAATAATGATGATAGTAATGATAATATTAATGCTAATGATAATAATGAATATAATAAGAATGATGGAGATTATGAACCAAGAGTCATCACTCCGGCAGTTGAACCAAAAAATGTGCCAATGTTGGATCAAGTGATTATCCCACAGAATAAAGAACCAAGAGTACACAAGAGAAGAAGAAGAAGAACCAGCAGAAGCAGAAGAACAACTCAATCAGGAATATGCACTAGTCACAGTCATGGTCACATTAATGGTAAGAATCACGACTATTTGTCAAATGCGTCTGAAGTTGAATTACACGATGAAAAATTCCTAAGACAACGAATTATAAAAATCAGAAGCTTATCTATTGGCGAAAAGGAACAGAATAGGCTCGTTCAACGATTGATGATGGGGTCTCATTATGATAAAGTTAAGTTTGTCGATGATAAAGGTGATAAAGTTTTGGAAATTGATGCCAAAGGTGTTGGAAATAATGGTGCTGATTATGAAGAAGATGATATAGATGACGATGACGATATAGATGACGATATAGATTCTATCGATGATAATAATGTCATTGTGACGGATGAAGACCAACAGCCAACATACCACAATGAAGATTTAGACGTCTTGGGATGCCCACACTACCAAAGAAATTGCAAGATGGAATGTCCTCGTTGTCGCAAATGGTTTGGCTGTCCAATTTGTCATGATGAAGCTGTGTCCAGCCACAAGTTTGTCAGAGAAGACACAAAACATGTCATGTGTATGAAGTGCTCGCATGTCCAAGAACCAACTGAATTCTGCGATGAATGCGGTATCCAATTCGCCCTCTACTTCTGTGAGATTTGCAAGCTTTATGATAACGATGAAAACAAGGATATCTATCATTGCGATGGATGTGGGATATGTCGTTTAGGTCTAGGCTTGGGCCAGGATTTTTTCCATTGCTATGGGTGTAATGCATGCTTGTCCATTGAGCTACAAGATGACCACAAGTGCATTGAACGTGCGACGCAATCGGATTGTCCAATTTGTGGTGAATACATGTTCACCTCCACCAAGCCAGTTGTGTTCATGTCGTGTGGGCATGCTATACATCAAGGGTGCTATGATGATTATTCCAAGCATTCATATAAATGCCCAACTTGTCAGAAAACTGTGTTGAATATGGACGCACAGTTTAGGGTTCTTGATATGGAGATTTCGTCACAGCCATTGCCTGAGCCGTATTGTCATTGGAGATGTATCATCTCTTGTAATGATTGTAATGCGAAATCATCATCACAGTACCACATCTTGGGGTTGAAGTGCGATAATTGTGCTAGTTACAACACTGTCCAGTTGAAGTTGATTAAGCCTGAAGAGAGTGATTATGAAAGTGATTTATCCACAACGACAAACCAACTAAGAAGAAACAATTTTAGAAACTTGAGAACAATCCCAATGGCAACTTCGAATTTGTTGAATACAAATTTCAACATTGGTAATCAAGAGATTGTTAATCCAAATGAATCAGATGATGATTCAGAAGCCGAGAATGGTGCTCACAATGAAGATGGTGGTACTACAACAGGCCGAACATTCACACTAAAACTTCCACAACAGTTGATGAATAATTTTGACAATTACGTTAATAACGTGAATGCATCTTCAGAAGATGAATATGACGATGATGAAGATGATTTGCATGACTTTTTAAGAGTCAATAGAAGTTTAAAACAGAGATTTAATACAAAGCAACCACAAAACATTGATCAAGGTGAAGAACAAGAAGTTGGCACTGTAAATGATGAAGATGATTCGGGATTATTGTCAACTTCTGTTAAATCAGATGCTTCGTTCAACATGTTACGCTCAACTGGTGGGTTTGCAAATGCCATTAGAGGGTTGATTGCTACCGGCTCAAATATGATTGATACGTTTAATAATGAAAGTGACAACGAAGATATGGATGAGGAGGATGATGTTGATGAAGATGAATTAATGGTGAATGGGTTTTAAAAAAGAAATGATATGTTTAATAATTATATAAAGTAAAAGATCATATACATATAGATATTGTCGTGTTTTTCTTTATAACTTTGATGTTAATGCCGCCTCACCAATGTTGCTACCACCATCAATTGGGATCACAGACCCATTGATATAGTCAGATTGTTTAGCACAATAAAACAAGACGATATCTCTCATATCTTGAGGAGTCCCCAATCTCTTTTTTGGATTGGTCTTGACCATTTTAGATCCAAATTGGGACAACAATCCATTGGACATCTTTGTTGGGAAGAATCCAGGAGCAAGTATGTTCACATTGATATTATGAGGCCCCAATTCGACAGCCAACGCCTTCCCCAGGTGCATCACGCCAGCCTTGGAGGCCAAATAGCCATAAACACCACCCTCCATAGCACCTGCACGGATCCCAGCAATGGAACCCATGATCAACACTCTTGAGGAGTAGTCCTTAGTCCCAGCCTTCTTCAACAATGGCACAAATGCTTGGATGGTTAAAAACACCCCCTTGACGTTAAGGTCCAAAACCTTGTCGATCGCATCTTCTGGGTGCTTCAACAATGATTCACCCCATGATGCACCGGCATTGGCAATCAAGATATCAACCTGTGATTCTTGTGAGCTCACAAACTCGTAAAACTTGAGAACACCAGCCTTGTTGGAGACATCGGCGGCGATACCTTGGATCTTGGTTTGGTGGTGGTGTTCTTTGGCAAGGGTTGTTAGATGGGCGATGGCTTCATCGACGGCAGCTTGCTTTCTGGAAGTGATGTAAATTGACTTAGCACCGTTCAATAGTAGTGACTCAGCACAGTAGAGACCTAGACCTCTGGTACCACCAGTGATGACTGCGACTTTGTTGTTGACGTTTAATCTTGTGCTCATGATGGTTGTAATAATGACTTGTATAGTTTATGATAAAGACATGAATTCTCTGTTTCTTTATAAGTCTAATGGTTATACTGCTTATAAATCAACATGACCATAATAAAATCAGAGGTACTAAACCACCAAAACATCCGCTGGATGATTCACAAGTTAACTTCCCCATCAACTTAATTCCTCTTTGACTCTACTCCGCATTTTCATTCTTGATCAAGATTACGTTATATGTTACGTAAGAATTATTTATTACTTAATACTGAGATTCATATTTGATTCATCTATACAACAGCTACATAGTTCACTCATTGTCTTGAGCTGATTGCACTGACAAACGTGTGAGTTGTTTTCTAGCAGTGACCAGTCCTTAAAAGTGGTTCAATTCCAAATTCCAATCACAAATAACGTTGTAGATATAGGATTGCATAGACGAAGACCATTTTCTAATGGAATAGCTGAACCTTCAATGTTGTTTATGGAGATGAAACCCACTTGTTGTTGCCTTAATAAAATTGATAATATGTAAAGGAAATCCATGCTTTCCCATAACCTTTTGTATCCAAACATAAGTGATACTGTCAAATGTTTTGTTGAAATCTAAACTAATCAGTGCTTCTGATGCTGATGGATGATGTTGTTTATAATGCTCCTGTTCCTTTTCAATTTGCGCAATGATGGTTTTATAACTTTCAATAGTAGTGTCCATCGTCCTGCTGTTGATGAGTCCCATTTGTTCTGGATACAGCACCTCGTTGATGATGGGTTGTATTCTTGCGTTAACAATGTATGAAATCATTTTGAAAAGACAACAATTCAATGCATTTAACTGGAAATCTTCAATATTGACCGCATTTCTGGTTTTTGGAATCAAAGTGAAGAGCACTGGTTGCATATTTGACGGTAAAGTGCCACTGCGTAGTATGCAATGTCCAACTTTCTTCAGCACTGGCTTGAAAACTGTTTCCCAATACTATATATAAGTTTACAAAAAAACATATAAAAAGTAGGAGGGATCATTCGTGACCTTTTATATTAGAAAAATCAACGGGCTACAATTAGTCAACTTATACTAGTACCACTGCACAGTCCACTACTGTTGGTTTTTGGTGAGTTGTATCACAAAACAAGACCACATAAAAAAACACCCGAAAGTGAAAATCAAAGCCAACTTAACAACAACAGCAACAACATTAACAGCAACAGCAACAAGTAAGTACATAGGATGGTTGAAGAGAACAAAAACGTCAAGGATCCAGAACTCCTACAAGAGAAACCTAATTATATTTCGAACAGCATCGCTTCAATTGGTATTATGATTAGCAAATGGAATTTGATTTCGATTTGTGCTGTTGCAGGTTGTACTGTAGTTGGATTAAGTGCACTGAAGCACAAACAGATATCAGTAGTGTGGGCAAGTATTGCAAGCATTGCATTTATTGGTGGCATTGACAATTACAAGAAGTGGGAAGACGTATGAGCTGTCATGAGCCAGCTATGGCCATTCAGGATGATTTGACTGGACATGAACTGAAAAGATACTCAAAATTTGCCATTATCCTATCCTTTGTTATTTTCTTTGTTCTAATCTTTATCATTCCAATGCCAATGTATGGCCAAAACTATATCTATAGTCTCAAGTTTTTCAAGGGGTTTGGTTATTGTTAGCAGCTGCTTTCATTGTGTTCTATCCAATTTACGAAAACAAAGACCATCTCGTGCAATTGGTCAAGATTATGCTGGGTAAGATTGAACCTGTTGAAGTTGAACTCTTGTCCGCGCAAACCAGCATTGTTGATGGAACTTCTGCGGATAATAAGATTGATTCCATCGTTAACATTAATTCAAAGGATGAGAAAAGTGGTGATTTCGTTTAATAGAGAATGATCACATCGAAGTTTCAGAGTCAGTGTTTATAACTATAACTAATTATGTCCACTTAGTGTTGAAGAAATTTTCCATCAACAGATTTTTGTTTGGAAAGTGGGACCCCTCTTTAACGAAATTGGAAATTAAACTTTTAATGTTTGGTATTATGTGGTTGTTGGATAAACTCCATCTATAAATATAAGATTAACCAATTTTATGTTCCCAATAGCAATTATATTTTTTATGAAGACAGTGAAATGTTGTATAAGTAAGATATTTGACTGGGCCTATTGACTCTCTTCCCAAAAAAAATCACAATTATACCAAAAAAGAAAGTTTTGGTCCATTTAACCAAATTTAATTGTATGTCAAATTTCAATCATGGATTATCTTTTGTTTTCATGTTTTAGATTTAAGTTTCAGATATAATAATGAGATTCAATATCAAACAGAAGTTTTAACCAAGTTAAGTCAAATATGTTCTATTAGGATTTGCATGCAGAGTTCACTATTGAAACAATTAGTTTTATTATTTATTATTTGATATAATCTTCAAGGTTTACCAAATAACAAGTTTTACAGGTGAACCTGTTTTTCATTTCTAATTATTATTGTTCTGCATAATATGAAACGTCCTCTATGAAACAGAAAATTCACAGAGTAAAAAATACATTGAATCCTAATCGAGACATCAAAGGTGCATTATTTAGGCCTTTTAATGTTAAATTATTTCACAAGAAGGCACTCAATGGAGACTTTTTAGTTATTCTTTCTATATATTTCTGGTTTCTAAACTAAACCACAATACAGGCATATCTGGTATAAAAAGAATTCAAATGACTTGAATAACATCCTAAACATTGTTCATTAATCAACAATCAGCTCAAGTTGCAATCCATAAAACTTTAATTAAGCAATAAAGCTGTACAATCAATTACAAAATGAAATTTTCAGTGATCATCGATGATCGCTCCATTACTATCCACTAATTTGTTTAGTCATGCCTCTGCATACGAAGAAGTTAATGCTTCAAGCTTGAAAAAAGAAGATGTCTTTGGTACTCCCAAAGTGGAAGCACCAAGACGTGAATCGTAATAATTCATTATTCAGTGTGTATATTCAATCGTATCGCGATATAAACTTCTCTGGATATTCACAAGATCATGATTCATCTCTTCAATGTTCAAACTTGACATCGACCATTTTGGTTTTTGCGCGGAGATTATAATTGCATTATAACTGAAAATCAAATGAGTCGACAACAGTAATGCAAGATATATTACATATATCGAGATTAGATTTCATCGCCTAAATATTATGTTTATAATGCTAGTAGTTGATCTAAACCGTACACGGTACCAGGGCCCGGCAACCAGTGCCCAGTCGTTTTTCAGCTTCAAAAGAAGCTCTTAAAGTTGAAATGAATGTCATATTTATAACACTTTTGTAATCATTTTCGATCTTCCATCACCACTTCCCTTTTGGGTCTTAGGCAGTGATCTCCTGCCTAGCTCTCCCTAGTCACAATTTATGTCCAAGTGGAAGTTCAGCTGCCGAAAAAGTTTCTGCCTAAAAATGATCAAAAACAGATCAGAAGCAATGAAAAGTGATAAACTCTTGAAAAAATATTTTTATTAATATAGACGTTAGATCACTGTACGTAGCTTGTCTAGAAAGTCACTTATGTACTGACCGGTTCATCACCACTCTCAATCGGACTTGGTGTTCAATCGGCTCTATACAAAGACGACGTCATATATATAATATTATTGGTCTAATTAACTTGAGAAATCTATAAAGTCAGGATCCAATGAAATAAAGTCAAAAGGACTAGTAACAAGATAAATCAAAGAAGTTATGCCAATTATATGAAGCAAAGTCAGTAAAACAGGAAATGACAATGTGTGAAATAAAAGAATGAGACATAGAGAGGAAAAAAAGATAGGGATAATTATTAAGTCAATTAGACCCGTTCAGCAAGCCCAATCATGCGCAGGAACTTTCCACAGCTGGTCACCGTAATAACTCTCCTGCTCCCATAATAGGAACCTAATGTTACCACGCCAGTTACCTTGATGAGTCATTGATATAGCATATTGCGTGTAGTGATTCTCTGTGGCTAGAGTTATTGAGTTGTCTATCTGGCCCTGGATTACTTCACGGCTCACCGTCGTCTCACAGTTACCACTACCACACTGCCAGGTCGATATACCCACATGCCACGATCGGTTATCAGTATGGTCAGCGTTATATATTGTTGCCCAAGTTTCAGAGTCTCTGAAAGCTTTGCCAGTAGCTGCTGCCGTCGAGAACCATCCTAGGTTCTTTGTCAAGCCTGATAGTACTGTCATTCGGATCTTAAAGTACCAGTACATTGCCGATACAAAGATTGAATCTGAAGTGTCATGAACAATGGTGATCCACCCTTTGCGCGTCTCTTGAAATCCTCGCTTGATATCATCATAATTAGCTGCTAACATGTCGCAGTGTGCCTGGTACTCAGAATATAGTAAGCTTGTGTACCGAGCAGGTCCGCTAACGTTAAAAGCTGCTTCTGAGTCAAAGGCTCTCCAAGTACTATTACACATTATCACCATCTTCATTTCACCATTGCTAGCTGTTGTGTTGACGCTATAGATCGTACCAGATCCAATGTCTGTGTTGTTTGATTCGACACATGTTATAATATCAGCAGCGGCTCCCAGCAATATGTGAAAATACAATAACACCAGAGAAATCGTAGTCGTCATGATGTACCATATTTTTAGTTGCAATAGAAATCGTGATTATTAGTACCGTTGACTTTTGACCCGAACACCATTCCCAACTAATTTTAATAACAGCTACATTACACTAAAATTAAAGAATGCCAGATTGGAAAGAAATTGCTGCAGCAAAGAGAAGTGCTGTTTATAACAAGATCCCTAAAGAATGGCTTCTTGATCATATTCCAACAGATTTAACAAATGCCTTGTCATTCCTTGATTCCATAACACCAACAAATGAACTGGACATCACTGCAAAATCTGCTGTTGAATTACAATCACTGATTAAGCAAGGTAAAATCACTGCCCATGAAATCACTGAGGCTTATTGTCATCGTGCTGCTTCAGCTACTCAACTATTGAGCTGCTGTTCAGAAATATTTTTTGATAAAGCACTGGAAAGAGCAAAGCAACTAGATGAATATTTCAACAAAACTGGCGAAACCATCGGTCCTTTACATGGCATACCAATTTCTTTAAAAGATCAAGTCAATTTAGAAGGAATTGACACCACCATTGGGTTCATTGCAAATGTCAACAAACCAAAGACTAAGCAAGACGTGTCAGACATTGCCAGAATCCTATTTGATGCTGGTGCAATATTCTACGTGAAAACCACAACTTCAATGGGAATGATGGCTGACAATACAGTCTCAAATCTATTTGGCCAAACTAAGAACCCACACAACTTGAAACTTTCCCCTGGTGGGTCTTCTGGTGGTGAAGGTGCTTTGATCGCTGCAAGGGGCTCAATTGTTGGACTATCTACTGATATTGGTGGGTCTATCCGTACACCATCTTCATTCAATGGGAACTTTGGTATACGGCCAAGCACTGCGAGATTACCAGCATCAACGCTAACCAACCATATGCAATACCAAAACATTGTTCCTTCAGTTGTCGGCCCAACTGGGAGATTCATCGAAGATGTTAAATTAGTAATGAAGGTTATTCTCGATGCTGAGCCTTGGTTGCTGGATTCAAATGTCCCCAAAATCCCATGGAATCCATATAAAGCTGACTCTAAGCAAAAGTTGACATTTGGTATCTTTTATACTAATGGTGAAGTTAATCCACATCCACCAGTTCAAAGGGCTTTAGAAATTGTTGCAAAGTCGTTGAAAGAACAAGGCCATGAGGTTATTCAATGGAACCCACCACTATCTTCTATTTATTTGAAAGACAAATTGAACGAAGTATTGGGTGCAGATGGGCTAAAAGAACTCAAGGAAGAATGTGCAAAGACTGGTGAACCAATTCCAAGAGAATTTGCTGAATTTGCTAATGTCGAATTATCACCATTGGATGTTTTCCAATATTGGGAACTAGCAAAAATTAAGTTTGAGTCTCAAAGAAAATATGACGCATATTGGACGTCAACAGCTTCTCTCACATCAACTTCAAAGCCAATTGATGCATGGATTTCTCCTGTGTGGGAATCCGTCGCTATAAAGCCTGAAGATTTTGATATAGAATCTCAAGGTTCTTACACATGCCCAATCAATTTCTTGGATTATCCTGCTACTGTGGTTCCCATCACTAAAGTTGATAAAGAAATTGATGTATTATCTCCTGATTATGTTCCTCTTGGTATCGATGATGCCAAGTCAATTAAACATTATGATGCTGAATTAATGAATGGTATGCCTGTTTGTTTACAAGTCATCACAAGAAGATATGAAGAAGAGAAATCCTTAGAACTTGCTCATATAGTTTCAAGAGCATTATAATTCGACTACGTCATATATAATAAAATTAAATAAAACTACACACATATCATATTATTAAAACTATTTAACTAAAACCAACTATATCATTTATCAAACTGTTTAGAATTCTCAGCTGGTGCATCAATCTTTTCTGTACTAGATGTTGATGTGTTGACAGTACCTGCGAGTTCAGTTGCTTCAAAAGTTTCAATATCTTCGACATCTTCAACTTGTAATTGTAAAGGCTTCTCTTTACCAAACAAAACCTTGATCACAAACATAATTGTATGTCTACCTTGCCATAATGGGAACAATATGATAAACAATGCTGCAACAATTAACCAAATCAATAGGATAACAATGAACCCAACAAAAGAACTCTTTGAAAATTCATATTTGGAACCATCTAGAGCAACAGGTAAGATGATATAAACACCAAGCAGCAATATTAAATTGATGATTAAAGCCCACATGGATTGTTTTCTTAAAACACTCTTTTCATCATCACTAACAATAATAGCCTTTTCTTCTTCAGCATCGAAATCATCTGCAAGGCTAATCTTGTTGTAATTGTTCAAATCAAATTGCTCAGCCTCTGGTTTGATCAAACTAATGATAATAATGTAAATGATCGGTGAGGCAATGGAAGTAATATTACCAATGAATGTAGCTTCACCAATCATCAGGGTGTTTTTATCAACAACATGGTCACCATAGACATATGCAGTACCAATCCAACAAACAATACCAGTGATAGTTCCCAATGGTGCACCTATGATTAACGACAGCTTTGTCATCTTTGGCCAGAATAGAGCAAGCGTGATGGCACCAACTTCTGGAGAAAGGATAATACCTGTGAAACTTAACAACCAGCCAGCAGTCACACCAACATAGTTAAACACAGTGGAAAGAACAGCCATGAATAGGCCAAACCCAACAACAGCCATGTGCGCAACATTGACCAGCTGCTTACCATCGGCATTTGGCTTGATGTAAGTTCTGTAAACATCATAGGTAACAATAGAAGAGAAGGCAATCAATTCAGCAGAAGAAGCTGACGTCACAGACATAAAGATCATCACTAACCCAGCAGCAGCACCACTAGAACCAAAAATAGCAGCTAGGCCATAAATAACAGGTAACCCAGCGCCAACTTCTTCAGTACTCAATTCATGGGGATATGTGACGGAAGCTGGGTTGTTCAACAAAGCTCTGCAAGCCAAACCAGCAGATGAACCAAGAGTGGCTGGGATAATCCACCAACAAATACCACCAACTAGATACCCCCAGAACACAGATTTTGCATCAGAGGCAATGGCTCTTTGAGAATAACCAGGGTCACCAAACACACTACTCAACCCACCAATCATAACAGACCAGGTCAATAGCATCATTTCTCTATCACTGAAAGATAGGTAACTCTTACCCGTGGCACTTGGGAAAGTCTCCTGGACTTCCTTCAATAAATCATACATCTTTGATGGAGATCCAATCAAGCTTGACGAGCAGTATATGGTGTAAGATGCAACAATCAGGATGATATAGATAATCACAGTGTGGATCCAATCGGAAATGAAAGTGGCCTTCAGCCCACCAAGAGCAGTATACACAACCACACCCAATGGTAATAAGAAACTAGCAGCAACAGTGTGCATACCTGTAGTGGCACTGAATGCCTGAGAGCCACCTAGTAGTAATAGAGAAGAAATCAGGACATTAGTACAGGCACAGTAGAATAAGAGAATCCAATGACCAACTTTCCCAAAACGAATTGCAAAACATTCAGAAACTGTATGAGCTGAAGGTGCTCTTAGTTTAATTTGAAGAGCTAAAAAAATAAACGCAGTCCTAGAAACAAATGTTAGTATCAAACTGTTTGTTTTTTATCCTTTTGAACCTTACACTTGAATAGTACCACCGATACCATATTCCCAACCACCCATAACACCATGGGAATAAGACCAAGTCCCACTGCTTAACAATGTAGCAGGCCAAGTCCAAGCAGAAACAGTAGAAGAAGCAATCAACCCAGCACCAACGTTTCTCGAGGCTGTAGAGAATCTTTCGGAATTTTGAACCTGACCCAAGAATCTAGACAAGACTCTTGTGATCAGCCCCATCATAAGGGCAAACGCGGCACCTAACCCCAGCACAAATCCATAACCATAACCTTCATTCAATATAGCACCCATTTTTGTAGTATAACTTTGAATATTTAGCAGCGATTAGTAGTGAAACTTGAAAGCAAATACTATGACAGTGCCCGACGTTGAGACGTTAATGTAATTCAATAAAGTAATAAGCAAACTACCAAAACAAAATGGTACTCTTTAAAGTATATAAGTTTCGCCAAACATCAACCATTCTGATTTAGATAAAGCTGCTGCAATCTTGAATTCAAGCTATTAACGCAAATCATACTGTGTTTGGATATAAAAGATAAGATATGTGTCACCTCATTTGACAGTATTTGGACATGGTTGTTTGAAAGACAAATGCACCATAAGTCATCGTGCTTTCATTATCAGTTTGGTGATAGATCCATATCCGATATCCGATATCCGACAACCGATATCCAATATCCGAAGCATATCTAGCCGTACTACAGCGATTATTGGACAAAGACAATAACAGAAACATAAACAAAGACAGAAAGAATAAGAAAGCGGACCCCAATTGTCATCTTAGATCTTGGATTCATGATAAAGATTTTGATTATGATAAGTCGTGATAATGATAAGGATTGTTATAAGTAGACTATGATATTCGTCATGACGTTTTTGACTTACCGGGGAGAATTACACAACAGTCTACGTTCATGATGACTTGGGAAGACATTGCTGCTGCTAAAAGAGAGTCATTATTGAAGGCCATCCCAGAAACATGGAGAGTCGAAGGACTACAAGATGCTATGGTTAAAAAAGGCTTCACCAATGGTGACTTATTCTTAGACACATTGCTACCAGAAAAGGAAACAGCTCTTACAAAGAAATCTATCACTGAACTATCCAAATTAATTTCATCTGGTGTAATTAGTTCTTATGATTTAACATTTGCTATATGTCACAGAGCTGCTCTATCTCACCAATTGCTAAACAACTGTTCAGAAATCTTTTTTGACGAGGCATTAAGTAAAGCTAAGGAATTGGATGACTATTTCAAGTTGCATAAAAAAACAATTGGTCCATTGCATGGTATTCCAATCTCATTGAAAGATCAAGTCGATCTACCTGGTAAGGACTCTTCAATTGGTTATGTTGGTCTAGTTAATAAGCCAGTCACTACAAAATCTTTACTTGCTGACCAACTGGAATCTTATGGTGCAGTCTTCTATGTGAAAACTACTGTTCCGATGGCTATGATGGCCCCAGAAACATATACAAGCCTTTACGGCTATACATTCAATGGATTAAACCTAAAACTATCTGCTGGTGGTTCCTCCGGTGGTGAAGGCTCTTTAATTGCATCCCATGGTTCATTGATCGGGTTTGGCACTGATATTGGTGGGTCCATCAGAATCCCTGCAAACCACCAGGGGCTTTATGCATTGAAGCCATCCACTGGTAGAATCTCATATTTAAACGTTACCAACTCATACTCTGGTCAAGAATTGGTTCCATCTGTGATTGGTCCAATGGGTGGTTCTCTAGAAGATGTCGAATTTATCACCAAGCTGATTGTTGAGAAACAAGGATGGATCCAGGATCCAAAAGTTTTGCCAGTTCCTTGGAAACAAGTCACTCTTCCAGAAACCATCAAACTTGCAATTTGGGAAACTGATGATGAAGTCACACCTTCTCCTCCAACGAGAAGGGCGTTGAGTGAGCTGAAGAAGAAACTAGGTGCTAAGACGAACATTGAACTCGTTGAATTCAAACCACCATGCTTGCAAGAATTACGTTCCATTATCAGTAAAGTTTTTGGTGCTGATTTTGGTACTGAAGTTACAGAAACTTGTAACATTACTGGTGAACCTCTTCTTCCATTTATTGAAAACATGATTAAAGTTAAGTCTGTAACACAACCATTGGATATAAACCAATGGTGGGCTCTTTCAAATGCTGTGTATAAATCCAAACAGAAGTTTTTGAAATACTGGAATGACTTGGGTGTTGATGCTATTATTGGGCCAATTTGGCCAACTCCTTCATGTCCAAGATATGGTGAACCAACTTTGAATTATACCACTATTTTCAATATTACAGATTGTGCTTGTGTTGTTGTTCCTGTTACTACAGTGGATAAACATGTCGATGTTGTTGATACTGAGTATAAGCCATTGAATGACTTGGATGAAAATGTTTACAACTCTTATGATCCTGAAGTGTTTGATAAGATGCCAGTATGCGTTCAAGTTGTCTGTAAAAAGTTAGAAGAAGAAAAAGCATTTGCTATTGCTAAAGTTGTTGATTCTTTAACATATTAATTAATTTTAAAACCCGTTTAATTCTCTAAAGAGCCATGTCAATGTAAGTAACTTGTAAGTACCAAGTACGTAGTAGGTACGTACGTATTACATATTAGACTAAGGACTTGGGCGTCAGTCACCAAAATTCAAATCCTTAACTGTTGACTGTCAACAGTCACTTTCTAAAATGACTGTGCAGTCACAAACAGTCACACTTGTAATCATATACTATATAAAATTTTCCAGAACTTAAGAGTAGTATCAACTTTAACTAAATTACAACACTGATATACAGTCCTCATGGATTATAGCTGTGCTTATACTTTGAATTGGTTAATAGAGCATCTAAAAATAATTGATAAATTAGACATTCCTTAAAGCTAAATTTATTTAATTATAATTTACGTGTGTATATTGTTCGTGTTTATAAATATGTAGGATTATGTATAATATGCAGCAATATGCTATAATATGCAAGGACTGTTTGACTGTCGATCAACAGTCACTTTTCAAAACCGACAGTCACAGTCTGACTGTTCAAAATGGGTGACTAACGCCCAAGTCTACATATTACATATCATACTGTTTCTCTATTTCTTTATAAGCGTTTTCTTCTTCAGTTGATCCACTTGAACGTTTTGATTTTTGATTGATTTTTCTCTTTTTTAATGGTTGACACCTTCGTACGCCACTTTGAGTCTTGACTCTTGACTCTTTGACTTTCAGTTTGACATTTGCGAGTCACCAGTAACTGCTAACCAGTTTGTTTCTTCTTTGGCTGCTTCTTCATGATATTGTTCTTTTCTTCAATGATTGTGTCACGTGTGTCGAGAGTCAAATATTGATTACTCATCTTCTGTCAATGTACTCGTGTACATATTGGATTGGGTATATGCACCTCACAAAATCTCAAAAGTTTTAAACATCAACAACAACCACAGCGGCTAAGTTAACTAAACAGCATCTATTGAGATTATTGATTAAAATTTAAGTGACAAATTACAATGTTTTCAAATTTCTGTTATTAAACTTAAAGTTGTGCTTTGCTTGTTGTTTTTAGACAGGATCACCCACTGCTATGTTCAATCAGATTGTGTTGCTTTTAAAGGGCCTACAAACAATAACGATGCAAGGGTCGACCCAAAGTTTACAGTTACCACCAACACCAATGCTTCTGTTTTTGTGTTTAAGCTAAGTGATTTAGCCTTTACAAACATCGACTACTCTAGTTTTACTGATTATGGTTTGGTAAATAGCACAGGTGCTTCTGCTTTAAAGCTTTGTTCACCGCTTCTGATCGGTCAAGGCGAATGCTCCCAGCTCAATACTTTTACTTTACAATTCACAAGAGATACAGAAGCTGCTGTTGTAAACCAATACATCCACGTCAATTCAAAAGAAGAAGAAGCTAATGAAACAGAAGAAGAAAACAAGTCACCAGAAGTGGAAAATGATACTATTGAGTATTTAGTTCACTCAACTGGTATTTACAGTGCTTTTGCATACAGTTCAGAAAATGAATCACCAATATCAACGTCATCGGAGCAGATTTATTCTAGGGATGAGTATTCACATGAACATGCCCAAGAACAAATATTATATATCGGATTGGTTTCTACAATAAGCCTTGCTTTGTGCGTTACACTAACTCAATTATGTCCATGTTTATTCAAAAATATCAATATTGTGCAATCAAATGAATATTTAGCAAAAATACTTTATTGGGGAATTATGTTTTATTGTACTGAAATACTTATGAAATTAAGCATCTCATATAAAGATGTTTTTGCTGCAGATTACAGGGAGCCATTTCTCCTTTACATAATTGTATCATCTTCTTATGAAACATTTGCTGTTCTTATATTTGATAATTTTCATATTCTTGCAACCAACAGCTCAATGATTGCTTTGTTTGATTGGAAGTTTTGGAAAGACCAGACAAGCACTGAGGTTGCAAATAGAATGATGTTTTATGGGTTGGCTTCAATGAATTTTTCTTCATGTACATCCGTCCTTGTTCCTGATCAAGAAACTTTGGATTGGATGTCTCGGTACGTATATATTCCATTTCCATGGTACTATTTTTATGAATTAGTATATTTGCTCATGATGCTTATCTGCCGAACATTATTTGATAGGAACAACTTTCTGTTAAATATAGACATTAACAGTATATCTATATCTGGGGAAACAAAAAATCCAAATCTTTCTTCTAAAAAACTTTATGGGTGGTTTTCAGCTTCTACGTTTTTTGATAATAGCGATTTTTTATCTTCTTTGGATACTTGCAGGTATTGATCATAGTTCACTAAACATTCACAAGTTGTTAAATAAAAGGGATGTTAGTATTGATACTTTAAAAGCATATGAATCTGTCCATACAAACTTGACAAGAATGCCGATTTCATATTCATATCAATTGTTTATTCCAGTGTCTGTGCTTGTGTATGGTGCTCTATTTTTTTCTTTAACGAAAGAGTGGAGAAAGGTGATTTAAAAAATGAAGAATATGGTACTAATTCTGAAGAGCTGGCTACTGTATGATGCAGTTACATACATTTGTGGTATACATTAAAGCTGATTCTATACAATACTTTCCGAACCACAATATATAGCTAATGCCACGTCGATCCATCTTTATCATACCTGGTTTATGTATGTAATCATAAAATCTAGATTCTAGATTCTAGAATGATATACAGATATACAGGTAACAGTGATAATAATATTAAGAATCAATTTTGTACTATGATCATACTACTCTTCGTGATCAAGATCATGACACATGGTACTTATGTCGACAAATATATATAGATCTCATGCAGTGGAAATTCATATTGTACTAATATAATTATTAATTATTATTTGATGCTCATCAAAATGTTATCAAACAATGTAACATCTGATCATTACAATATATGCAGTCTTATTATCTACAATACTTTCAACTGAAGGATCGATTATAAGAGTGATTATAAGGTTGTTACATGATTATAATCACTACATGTAATATAATCAAGTAAAGAAGTCACGATATGTTACTCTTGCTTTGCTATAAATATATAATAATCAATTAATGACTCACTAACTGGTCATCTTTTTGCTCTAATACTACTGCTAATACTATTATTCTACTACTAATACTACCAGACCCATCCTAGTCTCATTTCGCTAAATTTTGTGTCATTTTTGACGTCATTTGGGACTCGTGTGAAGTCTTGTGATATCGTCATTTGAGACTAGAAATGCTTATACTTATTACTGATATCATTAGAAATAGAGATAGAAATACATACTACTTTTGATGAATATGTTAACATGGTGTTGATATTTTTATAAATATAATATCAACTATATACATCAATATCATTCTATTGATACACTATTTACACTATTTTTAATCTTATCAGTTGATTTGCTGAGACCCTCCACCCAGACCCTCCAGACCCCACTTCCTCCTAACAAACCAAATCAGACCAAAAAATCCAAAAAGAATCAAAAAAACCACATTTCAAATAAAAAACAACAGTGAAGTTACTGATTGACTCACCTTCTCTCTAAGAACTGTTTAAGGGAAAGTGAATATATTATTTATATTACACAGCTGCTGACTGAGATATACTCTGCTGGTATTCTTCAGTTCATCAAACAGAGACCACACACTGGAAGAAGAGGAGGACCAAGACGATTTCTTTGGTTGCCACCCTTTTCTATCTTTTCATTATTAACCAAAACCCTTATCAGCCTTCACTAAAATAAAGCAACATCAACATCATCACCATAATCAACACGTTAAATCACAACAGACAATAACGATATCATCAACAGCAAAGCAGACAAACATCCACATCACCTTCCACTGATAGCCGCTACACATCTTGTTTCACATCCATCTTCCACATTAACAATCACCTTCATCCTCTATTATTAGAAAACCAACGCGATATAGCCCTATATTAATCATCACTATCATCATACACCCAGCTTCCACAGACATATACACAGATACACCAAATATGTCTTCTTCAAACTCACAGTACTACACTGGGTCTTCGGGAGAGTCTACAAGAATCATTGGAAACTACAAGATTGGTGCAGAGATTGGTAAGGGGAGCTTTGCTAATGTCTATAAAGGCGTCAACCTTAAAACCCACACTCCAGTCGCTATCAAATCAATCACAAGATCAAAATTAAAGAACAAGAAACTATTGGAGAACTTGGAAATCGAGATTGCTATTTTGAAGGATTTGAAGCATCCCCATATTGTTGAACTATTAGGATGTGAGCAAACATCCACTCATTTCCATTTGATGATGGAGTATTGCTCATTGGGTGATTTGTCCTATTTCATGAGAAATAAGGAGCAGTTGGTTTTGAAACATCCATTGGTAAAGACTCTATTCATCAAGTATCCATCTCCAAGAGAGAACTCCCATGCCTTGAATGAAATTTTGGTTATCAACTATTTGAAACAGTTAGCTTCCGCTTTGAAATTCCTAAGATCCAAAAACTTGGTTCATAGAGATATAAAACCACAGAATCTACTACTATCTCCTCCACTTTTTGATAATGCAAGATTTGAAAACGAACATTTTGTTGGGTTACCAGATTTACCAGTATTAAGAATTGCTGATTTTGGGTTTGCCAGATTTTTGCCAAATACAAGTTTGGCCGAGACTTTATGTGGTTCTCCATTATACATGGCTCCAGAAATCCTAAACTATCAAAAGTATAATGCGAAAGCGGATTTATGGTCAGTTGGTGCTGTTCTATATGAAATGAGTGTTGGTAGACCACCTTTTAGAGCTGAAAACCATTTGGAATTGTTCAATAAGATTAAGAAATCCAAGAATAATATCCATTATCCATCATCTGCTGAACATGTTGATCCTAAAATCAAGAGATTGATTTCTGGCTTGATGAGATTTGAACCAACAGAAAGAATGGGGTTTACAGAGTTTTTCAACAATGAACTGGTGTGCTATGATTTAAACATAATGATGGAGAGTGTGAATAAAGATATAAATTTGGAACCATCACAAGTGAATGAGAATCTATACATTTCAGAATATTTGAATAACAACAACAATGCTAATAAATACTATGACAATGACACAGAGACATTTATAAAATCCAAAAACACATTTAAAACAATTGCTACTGCTTCTGATGATTCTAAAACAGTTTCAACTTTAAAGAACAACAATTCAGTCTCTGGTGAAAAGACTGACATTTTAAAACCAATCAAGCAAATTAAACAAAACGATATACAACCAATGACTACAACAACAATGCCACCATCATCATTGACAGGTGGTGATAATTCAAATAATATGACTGCTAATATTCCTAACAAGACTAAATCTAAGAAGAAAAACACAACTGCAGACTCTGGTACAGTTGAAAGAGAATATGTTGTTATTGAGAAAACCACCGTTGAAGTAAATGCGTTGGCTGATGAATTGGCAAATGCTGGTGCTGGCGCCGGTGCAATTGCTCTTCCAACCCCTTCAAACAACATGGTTATCAATGCTGGTGCTACTACTGGTGCTGCTGCTATACGCCGTCGTAGTTCACGGACTTCATCTGGTGGTACAAGCAGTGGGAGACGTACGTCTTTTGATAGACGTGTTTCGATATCTATCTCACCAACAAATGCCTTGTCCAAAGCTCTTGGATTGGCTTCGACAAGATTGTTTGGGAGTAGTCCAAACACTGGTTCATTGGTACACCACAATCAATATAATAGTCATCATCAACAACAACAACAGTTAGCTGCTGGAAACATTAACAATTCTAACAATTCATTCACCAATAACATTATCCTCAACTCTACAAACAACATCATCAACTATAACCATGCTACGAAGAAACATGATTTTGATGGTAACATTACGTTGCAATTGGAAACATTAGCCACAAAAGCCCATGTTATTAACTTGTTTGCTGAGGTGAAATTTAGTCAATTGATTCCAACCCCACCACACTTGAATTCATATGCAATTGAGAGTAGTGATGATGAAGGATACGATGACGAGGATTACACAAACTTGCCACCGGAGTTGGTCAAGACTCTTGCAGATGAGGCATGCTTGTTATATGTCAAGACGTTATCTCTATTGGCCAAGGCCATGAGCGTTGCTAGTGTCTGGTGGCATCAAAACAGCGATAAGCCATCTCCAAGACTCAATGAAATTGTTCAGTGGGTCAGAGATCGGTTCAATGAAGTTTTGGAAAAGGCTGAATTTGTCAAGTTGAAACTACAAGATGCTGAGCGTAAGCTGCAAGCTTCCAACAACAATGGTTCTTCAAGCTCTGTGGATTCTTCATCTGGATCATCGACAACTTCAAAAACTGGTTCTGGTGAGCGTATCTATGCAGAACGATTGATTTATGACCGAGCATTGGAGATTGCCAAAAACACTGCTAAGCAAGAGATGTATGGTGTTGATTTGAGTGGGTGTGAATTGGCTTATTCAACTTCGATTTGGATGTTGGAGGCGTTGTTGGATCAAGAGGATGACTCTGAAAAGTTGGAGGATGCTGATCGTGAAATGGTTGAGAAGTATATTGAAAGCATCAGCAACAGATTGACTCAACTTAAGAGAAAGATTCTTGAGAAATAAGAGCAGATGATAATATGAGAGCTGATCAAACAAAAACAACAGGGAAATTACATTCAAGTGCTTTTTTTAATTATTATTATTATTATTATTATCATATTGATTTTTTATTGGGACGGAATATTACTTATTGGGATAACAGGAATTTGAATTACTTTTACAGCTATTTATATTGGGTTGAATTAAGAACGAGAGAACGCGGGAGGACTATATATCTATATATAATTATTATATTGAATTGAAACATATAACTTTTATTTTCTTTTATTAATATCAATTAAAACAAATATACAAAAAAAGGATCATCTAGTTTGAAGTGGCCTTAGCCTTCAACTCCAATAGCTCCTTGAATCTTGGGTTAACCTTAGCGTCCTTGACCAGCTCCAGAGATCTACTCCAGACGTTTCCCTTTGCATAGAACTCGTCTCTCTTGGAAAGGAACTCCTCCTCCGCCTTCTTTGCCTTTGCAGCACTGGCGTCCTTCTTGGTGTTGTAGTCGTCGTAGAAGTCGTCGAGCTGCTTAGCAGCCTGCTCCTTGGTCTCCTTGGCCTTGGCAGCATCCACCTCGTCTCTCTTTGCGATCTCCAGGTTGAAACGCTCCTTCCACTCCTTGACAGCGTCGGATTCAGTTTTTGGAGGGTTGAACACTGGCTTGTCGAAATCCTCATCGTTGTTGGTGGCGGCCAATGGTTCTTCAGTGGTGGTGGTGGTAGTATTAGCATCAGCAGCAGTAGAGTCTTGCTCTGTTTCTAGAGATGGGAACTGTTCCTCAAACTTCTCAACCTCAGCGTCCTTGGTGCCCTTGAGGTACTCTTCATCTTGGTCGGTCTTGAACTGGTCCGCGTCTGCGCCCAAGGCCTCCTTTTCTCTGCTCAAAAAGTCTGAGCCGTCCTCAATGATCTCGTTGTCGTCGATGGCTGGGAACTGTGACATTGTTTCTTTATTTCTTTATCTCTCTGGTATGTTTTGGTGTGTTTTAACTCTGTTTAAAGGGGTCGATTAATGTTGATTTTTTATTTGTTGATTTGTCCAAAAATGAAAAACTTTCAGTGGAAAAGAACAACAACAACAACAACAACAACAACAACGAGAGGAAGCAGACAGGCAGACAGAATGTCATTCTCAGAGGAAAACTTGAGACAGAAGCTGGACGCGCTGGAGGAGACACAGGACTCCATCGTCACCACGTCCCAGTGGGTGCTGTTCCACTACAGGTACGCCGACCGCATAGGCAAGGAATGGGTCAAGTGCCTCCAGGAGGCCCCCCAGAACAAGAAGCTAGGGCTCATCTACTTGGTGAACGAGGTTGTCCAGCAGTCACGGGCCAGGAGGAAAACAGAGTTCATTGATTCGTTCCAGAAGGTGTTGCCACAGGCCTTGAACGAGGCGTACCAGCAGGTGGGCGAGGGCATCAAGAGACGTATCATCAAGACTGTCAACGTCTGGAAGCAGCGCAAGATCTTCCCACAGGTGATTGAGATTCTGGAGGAGGATGCTGATGGGACCAAGGTTGACACTGGCGAGGTGACGTCTCAGATGGAGTTGAAACAGATTGCCAAAGGCTCCACTGCGTTCAAGACGTATTATCATAACCTGCTATTGGGTGCCAATGGTGTTTTCAAGCCTGAGAATAAGACACAGTTGGTGACGTTGATTAATACATTGGATGCTAATATCACACAGTTGGAAGAGTTGAGAAAGACTTGTAAGATTGAATTGGATTCCATTGATGAGCGTGAGGCTCAAGTTGAAAAGAAGAAGCTTGGATTACTGGCTCTTCAAAAGGAGATTGAGAAACAGAAACAGAAGCAAAAGGAGGAGGATGAATTGTTACCAACTTATGATGATGACGACGATTCAGATTCAGATTCAGATTCAGATTCAGACTCCAAGTCCCTCAAGTCTAACAAATCAAATGCAAATTCAGATAATGACAACAATACTAATGATAGCAATCCTAATGATACGAATAGTAATAATAATAACAGTAGTGGTAACAATTCTGCAAAAACTACACCAAAAAGAGTCCAATTTAGCACTGAGGAGGATACTAAAATAGAACAACCAGAAGAAGCTGAAGAAAATGGAACTGCAAAATCACAGGTGGAACCTCCCGTCAAGAAACTGCGTTTTTCTGATGAATAAAATGGGGTTTACTTATATAAAATTTGTGTATTTTGTATAATTATAATAGTCAACATAATTTTGACACATTATTATAATAGATACGTCACAATCTCCGGCTTCATTTGCTAAATGCGATTAATATGATCATGATTGATGATTCTAACTTCTTAGGCTGTAGGCTGTAGATTAAATTGATCCTTGTTACTTGTATCTACCAAAAAAAAAAGCCTTGATATTGTTAACAAGACAGGCTCATCAAATAAACCTGTATCTATCAACATCAACATCAATATCACAACCTTTTTCTGATAAATATAAACAAGAAATTGAAGAATTAGATGAAACTACTAAACAAATGACGACAAATAAAGAAAGAATTGTTTTCAAATATGTACTCCTCAAATTGCAACAAAACATTAATCACACTTAATTCAAATCTCACAGCAACATCAATAGCAAAATTCAACTCGTATTAATCTCTTGTTTTCCTTTCATAACTGGCATACTCAGTATCCCCTAGTACAGTTTTAGCAACCTTATTGAGTTCCGCAAGATCAGTAGAAAATTCATCGTTAGCTTGAGTGTGACCAGACAGACCAAAATCTAGAAGATATACCTTCCCAGTTCCATTTTCCACGATCATATTAGCCATTCTGATATCTCCATGTGATATACCAAATGAATGTAAAATCTTTAGTTGTTTGTACGCTTTCAAAAAATCATCCACAGTAGATAAAGGTATGCCATCAATATATCTCATGCACAAAAACTTGCCATTGGCACAATACTTTCCATTCATGTCTATTGATAATTCAACAAACCCAGAATCAAACAATTTAGCACAGTTAAACCCTTCAGTGTTTATTCTTTGTAATTCTTGATAAACACCAAGCTCAGTAACGGCACTTTCAAACACGCCATGTTTCAATTTATCGATTGTGGGGGACCCTCTCCTGTCGTCGTTAGCAGTTGCTAGTTCAACATCGTATACCTTTATGACAACGCTCTGTATATCTTGAGGAACTGGATTATCTGGCTTGAATTTTCTGTTGTAAACGTCTCTTCCTAGCATAAACACTTGAGAATTATTGCACACAGAAACCTGCAACTTTTCAATACCTCTAGCTTCTTCAGATTCAATAGCAACTTGTCTAACCTGACTGGAATCTGTAAACCCAATCTTGTCCTTATAAAACAAATCTCTTCTCTTCTTTGCAATTTCATCATTTGTACACCAAATATGCTCAGCAAATCCAATTATGTATCTTGCATCATCTCTTACAGTTTCTTCACTTCTGTGCAACTGATTCCAAAGAATACCAGCCATAAAACGTCTTGGTACAATAGCAGCATCATTTGGAACATAAA